>JAXIVD010000900.1:37500-52500 GCA_036785275.1 Cancer borealis | reverse complement strand
TTTAATGAGATTATCCTCACCATCTGCAGCTCATTATTCCGATGTAATACTTGTCGCGCGACTCCCTTCCTGGTGAGTCATGGCTCCGGTAAGTGTTGTGGTGCTGAGATCACAAGGAGTAATTCTGTTTAGCGCTGCCTTGCCAAACCTCCTGCACACTGTCCCCCCCTCGGCCTAATACGTCTCACCCTGCCAAGCCTCCAGCACCCTTCTCCTCCCAGCCCTGCCACGCCTCACTCTGCCCACAAGACAGAGTCTCCACAGGCCAGCGCTGTAACACGGTGGCGTCTTTTTCAGTCTCGTGTAGTTGGCGCGAGAGTGCAGGTTAGGGTGGAAGGGAGCCGCCTCGTTAGTCGCTGGGGAGTGTAGGCAGGAGGTGTGGGGGGCTGAATGGGGGGATGGAGGGATATGGGGGGTATGCCTCGGCGCCTGTAAAACATCGACACAAGTCAATCGCGTTAATATAACTCAAGGGAAAGGACAGTTATAGAAAGCATGCAAGCCTCGCGGCGGAATGAAGTGGAAATAAAATGTTATACTGGTGTAGTGTAGTGCTTGCTTGGTGCCTCAGGACATTACCAGGGAGGTGGTTGTTGTCACTGCTGGGGTAATAGTAGCAGGAGTAGTTGTAGTAGTAGTTGTAGTAGTAGTTGTAGTAGTAGTAGTAGTAGTAGTAGTAGTAGTAGTAGTAGTAGTAGTAGTAGTAGTTGTACTAGTAGTAGTAGTAGTAGTAGTAGTAGTAGTAGTATAAAAAATAGTAGAAATAGTAGTAGTTGTTGTTGTTATTGATGTATTAATTGTATCAGTAACTGTAGTTCATGTTTTTGGTAGCGGTGGTGATGGTGGTGGTGGTGGTGGTGATGGAGGAGGTGGTGATGGTCGTAACCGTGTTGTCGCTGGTTTAAAATGCGTCTCCACCGCTGGACAACATGTTCTGGATCGATGTGATGAGATGACATGCCAGTCAGGTTATTGCCGAAAAAATAAGACCAAGGTTATTTTCGAAGGGTGATTAAATTTGCTGTAAATTGAGTCAACGCTTCATGGAAAATTCTGTTTGAGGCTCACGCGGAGAATGTGTGGCTCACGTACAGGCATCTTGAAGAACACGTCGCCTGCACCCTGCTGGCGTGCTACAGCCTGGCAGGGAAACACTATACGAGGGTGTCACTGCCCTTACCGCCCCCTAGTACGCCGCAGGAGGAGGAGGAGGAGGAGGAGGAGGAGGAGGAGGAGGAGAAGGAGGAGAAGGAGGAGAAGGAGGAGGAAGCGGTAGTGGCTTGATGCTAGCTTAGTCTTGTTAGGATATATTCGTCATTAAATTCCAATCATTAGGGCGAGTCGCTGTCAAAGCTTTGTGGCGGATCGTGGCGCGTAAATTAATAACCAGTGTTTGAGCATCAGGTTGGGCGGGTTGGCGGAGTGCCGCGGCGCTGTCCTGGGGACGAGAGGTAAAGGTGAGTGGCGGCGGGTGGGCGGGCAGGCGAGGGGACTTGTATGCTGGCTGGGTCTTCAGAAAAATTAATGTTTTGTCGCTTGAGATAACCGTCGCCACAACAACAGTCACAGTGTCAAGCTGTATTGTTCTAAATGAAAGTGATTATTGCGTCCTGTAGAATGTTAGCTGGTACTCTCAAGACATACCCATCCACTCATTCAATGCACCACCATCACCCGAGCCCACACACCTACCCTGCCTCCTTACACCTCCTAACACTGCTACTCACCACTCGCCACCCATCCTGTAACCCTGACATGCTCCCACCTCATCCTGCTACTGCTACCCCACCTACCCGGCTACTTACTCAGTCATCCATCCCACCGCTTGTTACCACCTCAACACTGCTAACGTCACTTCATCCGTACGCTTGTGTTCCTATTTCTTACACAATGCTGGAGAGAACCACCACAAAGTCCACTGTGTTTGCTATGAAAACGTCACCGGTGCCGTTCACTGGGACGCGACTCCTGAACTACGACCATGGAAAGTTGGATCGTTGATGCGAGTTAGTATTGTAACTTTGTTATTTTCATCTGTAATACCTTGAGGCTCCGTGTCAGAGTGATATTTATTATGTGCTGCATCACTTTCGCCTACGTGTGTGTGTGTGTCTGTGTGTGTGTGTGTGTGTGTGTGTGTGTGTGTGTGTGTGTGTGTGTGTGTGTGTGTGTGTGTGTGTGTGTGTGTGTGTGTATGTATGTATGTATGTATGTGTGTGTGTGTGTGTGTGTGTGTGTGTGTGTGTGTGTGTGTGTGTGTGTGTGTGTGTCTGAACTGTGGAAGTAGAAAAAGGCAAAGAGGAATGGGGGGAGAGGGGAAAGAGGGGGAAGGGTTGGAAAAGAGGGAAAAGTGAGGGAGTGAGTGAGTTCAATGACTTGTAGGTTACCACTGAAAAACCCTTCCTGGGAAAGTCTGATAGCTGTCACGCCCTTGTTGTAACGTTCCAAGGCATCAGAGCGGCGCTTCCTGCTCTCCCTGTTGCAGCGATACACTGATGAGCAAAATGAAGCAATCCCGACGTGTTTGCCGCGCCATGATCAGTCGAATGACGATGAGGCTTGTTAGCGATACATTGTCCTCGTTTGGCCACGTGCATCACCTGGCAGACACTTTGCAGCACCTGGCAGACAGTTTGCATCACCTGGCAGACACTTTGCAACACATGCGTAAGTGTCAAGAAAACAGTGAAGAAAAGAAATGTGTGCTCAGCTCACCCAAGCTGCCTCCCAGTGCAGCTTTGTGAAGCGCCTCGCGATGTTCTCAGGAAACCAAGACTGTAGACTCTAACGTCACTGTTAAAGGTGTGGAAGTAACATGCCTTCACACCATGTATACTTTGCTGCTTCAGTTCCTCTTTGTCTTCTCTTCAATATTTGCGGTCCCTGACGACCCTTTGTCTCATCTACTTGTCCTCACACTGACCGCTCTCAGCTAATGCTCGCCGCCTCTCCTTAGAAACATTGCCTTTGTCGTTCTTGCACTGCATGTCCTGCTACTCCGTTTGTTCCTCCACATTATGTCATCCTGCACCAAACCCTCCCACCCTGCCGTCCTCCCACCCTGCCGCCCTCCCACCCTGCCGCCCTGCCGCCCTGCCGCCTTCCACTCCAACACCCATCCAAATACCTTGCCATTATTCTTCCGCAGTAAGTTTCTCCTCGCCGCTGCCTTGCCTCCCTACCTCGCTAGACGCTCTTTCTCCCCGGCTTCCATACAGGAGTGTTTCTGTTTTGTGTTCGGTGGCTCAGACTGTTTCTTCTACAGTCCTTTGCCTTCCTTGCTTCCCTTGCATGGTGTACTTCGTCACGTCATTCTTCCCCTTCCCTTCACACATTCACTTTCCCGCCAGCTCCACCTACAGCTGTTCTTTCACTTTCTTCCTTCATCTGATCTGATATGAAACAAAGCTCTCTTTTCCACATAGCAAAACCGTTTGCCTGTGTTCTTCCCCTTCGCCATTGGCCTCTCTTGGTCCCCTTTCGCCACCCTCCGCCAGCCTCACAAGAGGAGATAGCTACAGAGGGGCCAAGGGCGAGAGTCCGATCAAAGAACCAATTTGCAGGAGTTCGGTCACCTATGAAAACGCTTTCACGGTTTTTAGCTTGGCTTCAAAAACGGCCAAAGAGGAAATCTGCATGTTGCTGGAGCTCTGAGAGTCGGCGGTGCTGGCCAGCTTTTCCTTGTGGTGGTTAATATTGCGTCTCCTGCTGCCCCTTGCCGCCAGCAGTCCGTCAACGTGGTCTGCAGCACTAAACTCAACACATATTATATTGTGGTGATGAAGAGATACTCGAGACAATTGGCTGCACGTGGCGGAGTGGTCTGATTGATGGTCTCAAATGATAAACGTAACCTCAGTTTGTGTTAGTTATGTGAAAGGCGAGAAATTAAGTTGAGCGAAAATATGATGTATTGACACGAGGCATGTGTAGCTTTTGTTACGCTGTAACACTTGGTGGCACAGACACATGCATACACACACGCACGCACGCACGCACGCACGCACGCACGCACGCACGCACGCACGCACGCACGCACGCACGCACGCACACACTATCTTCGCAGCTCCACAAGCAATACGTTCCCTCAGCTGAGAATTTTTCGGATAGAAAGTTCAGGAACACAGAGTGGCAGTGGCAGTGTAATTTATTTGTATTGCAACTCAGAAATTTGAACTTTCTCCCCGAAGGACGTGTGAGAAGACTAGAAATCGTATTGGATTATCTAAAGACTTCCTGTTAACTCCACAAAGACTCTGTACTGACCAAGGTATTTGCATTCTACGACTAATTAATGAAGTCCTCAAGTGAACGACTCCCTGTAAATCAAACACCCTTGGTCTTCATGGTGGATTACCTCAGGAGCTTCGCAAAACAAAGGCTCACGTGTAGGTCTTCGTGAGGCGGACAAAAGAGCTGTGATTAAGGATTTTTTCTTCTTATAAGGTTGATGGTGGAAAACGCGCCGTGATTACCAGGCATTATATGTTAAGTATGAAAATACCATCTTGGCTGCTTTGATCTTTGACTCCTGTGGAAGAATAACCCGGGACACAAGGCCAGTACGTATGCCATTTCACTCACCTTCCGACCCCAAAAAAATACCGTGATGCATAGAGGAGATTGCTGAGCTTGTCCCTGTTGGTCGTCCTCATCCCGCCTTGACCATTCTGTCTTGCTGTGTCTCCGCCCCGCCCCGTCCCGTCCCGCCAGACTCGCTGGAAGTGTGTGCATAGATTTCATGGATTTTATTTTATTCCATTTATCACTTCTTGTTCCCTTCAACGCGACGCTCGAGTAATGAATGTATTCTTCTTGTGTTCCCGCGTTGGTAGCAGCGAGGGAGACTTGTTCTGACAGGCTCCATTTAGTCATCGACATGCGACAATGAGATTTTGACTTTCATCCAGTCATCCATGGTCTGCCGTTTGCATGTCTACGGTTGTTAATAACACTTTGCTTTATGAGTTCATCGCTGTTTTCGTGTTGTCCATTGAGCGGTAACCATAGAGTTTGACACACATTGTTCATGGAGTTTATTAGAGAGCACAATAATAGTTATTGTTAGGATGTGTTTGTCTGTGAGTGTGTCCTTGAGTGTGATAAGGCGCCCACACCACCCCATGGCTCGCAGGGAAGTCCAAAGTCGAGGCGCAGGAACGAATAGATGGGAGTCTCTCGCGGCCCCGTTGATGAGGTGAGCCGGGCTTTGTGCCAGCCAACCCTTGAACGCATCTTATTGATCCTCGCGCCCGCAACTTTATCGCTTATATCTTTGTTACGCTCCCGCAGAACATACCCGAACTTGACGCCTTCAGTGCAAAGGGAATAGTTAAAACGTATAATTATATGAGATTTCATGAAGAAGTTCCTGTTGCCTGCTGTTGCCTGCTGCCGCTATCTCAGAGGCTTGGAGGTAATGTTGAGAATAATGTGCTTTGGGTCAACATGGTTGTTCCAGAAAACAAAGATCATTATCATGGTGAAGGAGATAATGAAGAGGACATAAAATACTTTTCCCGTCTGTCTTCTACTACTACTACTACTACTACTACTACTACTACTACTACTACTTCTACTTCTACTTCTACTTCTACTACTACTACTACTACTACTACTACTACTACTACCACTATTACTATTGCTACGAGTACAGCTGTGTTTATACTATATAAAACAGTCACATGTCCTTGGTTACAGTCCTTTTCTCAGGATGAGTTGGAGAGCGCTGTTCCCCGCCAATTTCTGCTTCTTATGGTCGAGCTGTGGAGTTCCGACGCTAAGTTGACCAAGAGCTGAGCGCGTGTGATAAGGCGAAGGAGGAGGAGAATCCCTCCTCCCATGTCTCTCCTCCCCCTCCTTCTCCTCCTCCTCCTCCTTCTCCCTGACCTTGATGTTGACCACACAAGTCTTCTCCGCCTTTATATCGTCTCCAAATTTACTTCAATTTTTGTGTCGCTTAACTTTCCTGGTATCTTTGTTTGTCTCGTTCGCCTCTTACAAGTTGTTATTTACTGTCATAGTTTGAATGTATTTATCCTGATACAGTAACTTGTATGGCTCCACGGTAGCCTCGCGATTATTCCTGCTTCATTTAATGTTGTTTAAGAGTATGATCTCAGTGGACGGCGGAGCATGATGAGATCGAGGAAAATGTAGTAGTCACTCCTTGCGTCTCTATTCTGTTACACTGTTGTAGTATTGCTCAAAATGTGTATACGAACAAGTGTTTCAAAATATTTGTGTTCGTATACTTTTTTCATTTATTGATAAAGGATGATAAGACAACAGAATTTCTTGAAGTATTTTGATGACATTCGTGGTTGGAGTGGTAGTGTTAATGTTAGTGTAGTGGTAGTGGTAATGGTACTGGTAGTGGTAGTGTTCGCTGATGCGTAAGTGTACGTGACACGCCGGGTATCGGAGTCAACGGTACACAATCAATCCTTTCCTCGCTAATGCGGTGTTTTTTTTTTTGTTTTTTTGCGTATCTGACCACATATTTTCGACGCGTTGTTTATCACGAGGCAGTGGCAGTGATAGGACACAAGAACACTCGTCATGTCCTTCACTTGTAATTAAACCTCTTTGAGAATTAATAGTTGCAGTCGTTTTTTATGGGCGTGGTGAGTGAAGGAAACCGCGGATTCCACCTCATCATCTCCAGGTGAATGACGGCATTAAACCCTGATGGTTCCTCCCCCAGAGTGTTGGGACCCAAGACTTATTTTTTGGCGCACGTCTCAGGGGATGCGTCCAGTCCTCCGCTGCCAGACACTTCCTGGGGTGTGCCAAGTGACCGATGCACACACACCATAGACTCCATTATAACGGAACTCTATTCTCTTGTCTTCTCTTGTCCTGAGTAATGTACATATTGATTCACGGTGATACGACCAATTGTTGCTGTTGCTGTTGATGTTGTTGATGTTATTGTTATTATTGTTATTATTAATATTGTTATTGTTATTGTTATCATTATTATTATTATTATTATTATTATTATTATTATTATTATTATTATTATTATTATTATACACACACACACACACACACACACACACACACACACACACACACACACACACACACACACACACACACACACACACACACACACACAGGTGGAGCAACCAACAACTTGCAGTGCAGAGGGAAAACGTTTTCTTACACTATAGTTTAACGTTTGCTGTTTGAAACGTTACAGGAAATTGAATTCGCCTGCAAGCGTTGCTAGAGAGGTGACCTGCCTTGTCCCCTTCTCCTCTCTTCTGACGCCTCCACCCTTTTCCTCCCCTTTCCTCTCTTCCTCCTCTCGTCCCATCGCTTCCCCTCCCTTCCTTCCTTCCTTCCATTTCACTTTCCCTTCCCAGCGGCTCACCCAGTTCTATTATAAACAAACATGTAACCTTGATTGATTTTGTTTGACTGCAACCTTTTGTCATATTTAGGGTTGTGATTGTTAGTAATGACCCGGTGGTGGCAGGGAAGGACGAGGGCTGACGTGTGTGTGTGTGTGTGTGTGTGTGTGTGTGTGTGTGTGTGTGTGTGTGTGTGTGTGTGTGTGTGTGTGTGTGTGTTGTTGTTGTTGTTGTGGTGGTGGTGGTGGTTTTTATTCATGAAATGTGTGTGTGTTAATGTGTCACTGTGAGCACTGCAGCTGTTATTAAGGCATCGAGGTGGTGTTGTTATTGTCATTATTTCTCTTCTTTTTTTTTTATCTCCCTTTTCATTCTCTTTCTTTTACTTTCTCTCTTTCTCTCCTTTCTCTTTAATTTTCTCTCTTTTTCTCTCCTTTATCTTTCTCTCTCTCTCATTCTCTTTCTTTCTTTCTCTGTACAACACACACACACACACACACACACACACACACACACACACACACACACACACACACAGACACACACAGACACACACACACACACACACACACACACACACACACACACACACACACACACTCTGGCAGAGAACACTTCCATTATCCTTTGTAAGTGAAGTAAAGTCGTTCTTGTCCATACTTTATCAAGGGAAGAGGGTGGTGGGCTGTAAGATTTTCTTCAATTTCTCAACAATAGAAAAAGACTCACATACTAATGCAAAAAGGAGAGTTAAGAGTGCGAGCGTGATACAAAGATGTAAAAGCCGCGTCTTCCGTGAAGTAAAAAGAAAGTTTTGAATTGAATTTCTTATGCGTGTTATTACTCTCCTGAAAGTTTCACGGCAGAGGAAAAACACAGCAAAACAGTCAGTCCTTCAAGATGGAAAAAAAAACACATTGATGAGGAAAAAACATTGTATATGTTTTTGTTTGAGAGAAAAATAAGTATTAAATGTAGTTCCTTGATGACACCAGCAAGAAAAGAGTTACTTGAAGCGTCTTCAGGATAACACTGTGTTTACAACATCAACTTGGAACAACGCTGTTATTGATTACGCTGTACACGAAATAAGGAAAAAGATAGAAACTTCATATATATATATATATATATATATATATATATATATATATATATATATACACACACACACACACACACACACATATACATATACATTTCCATATGTATGGTGACGGCATCTTGTTATGTATCTAACGTGTGCCTCTCCTGGGAGGTAAGAAATGTTACAGGTGATGACAGGTGTCGTGAATGATACAGAGCATCCGACACTTTTGGAAGGATCCGAGGAAGGATGGAAGTGTCTAGATTTCCGATATTGCGAACAAATAGAATAGTTATAACTGCGTTTGAAAAAAGAGGAGAGTTTTGTTTTAGATTTCACCTTTTTGACAAGATAAGTAGTTATAACACTTTACCCGACTATGTGTTGTGTGTGTAAGCCAACACTTGTTCCCTTTAGTAAGCATTAGTTGTGTTCGTTGTTCATGTTTCCCAACACTCCACATCACCGTAACACTCCCCCATCACTTACCACTGCACAATACACTGCCCACATCTCCTGTATCCATGCTCACACACTCCACGCCCTTCTGCTCCTCCTGCTGCTGATGATGATTAAAATATACATGATAAAGAAAAAAAGTAAATTGATATATTCTTGAGACCATGTTAACAATGCATTGAAAAAATTAAAATACACATACAGGGTGAACCAAGGAGGAAGAGGGTGTGAGTTAGATAACACACACACACACACACACACACACACACACACACACACACACACACACACACACACACACACACACACACACACACACACACACACAGACATAAAGGATTGCCCGATGGTGGCCACAAAACCTTAAGGTGGTTTCAGTAAAGGAAAAAAACGGCAAGTGTTTTCATAATGGGATGTGAAAAAATGGAGAGAGAGAGAGAGAGAGAGAGAGAGAGAGAGAGAGAGAGAGAGAGAGAGAGAGAGAGAGAGAGAGAGAGAGAGAGAGAGAGAGAGAGAGAGAGAGAGAGAGAGAGAGAGAGAGAGAGAGAGAGAGAGAGAGAGAGAGAGAGAGAGAGAGAGAGAGAGAGAGAGAGAGAGAGAGAGAGAGAGAGAGAGAGAGAGAGAGAGAGAGAGAGAGAGAGAGAGAGAGAGAGAGAGAGAGAGAGAGACCTTACTATGGAATACAATACAAAGAGAAGCTTGAAGCTAAAAAAAAGTTGCAGAAATAAGCTATGAAACAGAGTAGCAGTTTGGGCGTCATGGCGGCTATTCTGAAGGGGATTGAAGACGTGTGTTGAAGAAGAGTGACCTGATGGCAACGTATGGTAGGGAAGCCCCTCCGTCATGCTACCACCTTCCCCTCGGCGTGATGCAGGTTATAGCCCCGCGGGAGGCGTTGCATAGGTGGCGGTGTGACGCGGGTGTGACGCGGGCCATCAGTGTTGGGTCTGGTTGGTGGGCGGCGTCTATGTGGTCAGGCTCGTGAGTGCCCTTCAGTGCCTCTCTCTCTGAACCTTAAATTATACGACCACCATGGGATAGTCCACACCTTCCCCTTCCCTTCATCCTCTCTCCCTCCCTCCCTCTCGCCCTCCCTCCCTCCATTCACCAACATGAGACACAGAAATGCGTGTTAATAATGTATTCACAGCGGTAGGAATGGCTGGCCGTTGCGATGTTGTTGTGGGAGTAAAAAAAGTCGTCTTTCTAGAGCCGTACATATGCCGCCAAGTGTTTGGAATACCTATACGAGTGTCCTAGTGTCCTTGCGGCCTTGGAACACAGGTGACAGCGGTGCCAGGTGAAGGCAGGTCGCGGCGTGCCTCTGTACCTCTTTCTTTTTTATTGTTAGTCTCTTTTCTATCTATGTCTCTATTCTGTTTTTGTTTGACTTTTCTAATCTTTTTTTCTCTTTTGAGCGCCACTTACTCTCTTTTCTCTTATCTCCTCTTAGTAATCTCTTTTCTTCCTTCCTTCTCTTCCGCTACATTTTCTCTCGTGAACGCTTTTCTTCTCTCTTTTCCTCTCTCTCTCTCTTCCTCCACTCTCTTCTGATTCTTCGTCCTTTGTCTTTCCTTTCTTTCGTTTTCCTCTCTCCATCCTACATTCCTGATCCCTCTCCTACCCTCATATATTGCTTTAAATTGGTCTTGCAGAATTGTTCATATTTTGTACGTTTTTATTTTTTTCCCCCTTCAAGTCCGCCAGTCTTTCTCTGTTGCACTCCTCTGTCGCCCAATCACTTTTACTATTCTTTACTCTCTACCTCAAGGCTGCTTGACCTTCTCTCCACACACGCAAACTAGTTTTTTCCCCCCGTAAATATCTCCCCCACTCCCTTAATCCCTCCTTCCCTCTTGTCCTTCACTTTCCTTTCTACTCCCCTTTCCATTCCGCGTCTCCCTTCTACTCCTCCTCCATCTCCTTCCATACCCTCCCATCCCTTACCTCTCTCCACTCCCCTCTTTCTAGTGTCGCCCTGCAGCTGCAATTGACGCTGTTTCAGGAGCATCGGCACGGCAGGAATGGCTGCCTTCCTTGCCCCACAGTCCCCCTCACCGTCATTCCACAGCTGCCGACCTTTCAGGGTAAGGCGGATCGTTGTACGCCTATCTACCTGCCAGAGTTATCCTGCTCGCTCGCTGTTTGAACCACTCTGTGCTGACCCAATACGTTTCCGGAGTGAGTGGCGTGATTTGCTTAGCGGGTTATCCTACTTTCTGTTTGGGTGTGTGTGGTGTGGTGACGAGAAAAGACCTGTTGATTGTTCTAGTGGATGGGTCGGTCTTGGTGCCGAAAAGTCAAGGGTAGAGGTGAGGTGAGGTGATGTCACCCTCGCCAGACCAGCGTCTCTGTATTTTAGCGTTAGTCGATCGAATCACCTTGATTTGTTTTGGCAATTGAAGGTTTTACTCTCTTATCTGCCGCGGTGTTATCGTCCACCGAGGGACCTTAATCCTCCACGCTACCAGCCTCACTCCCCTGCCTTCCCCTGCCTTCCCCCTGCTTTCGGCCACACCGCCGCCTGGCAGCACACTTCTTCCTGCCCGTGTGAGGCAAGGAGTGGTTCTGGCCTGGCCTGGGTTGTCATGGTCTTGGTGTCTCCTCGTAATCATTACCGTTGCCGTTAGTGTTCTCGTCGTCTCGTGCAGTTTGTTGTAACGTTTTCACATAGACAAACAAGTGATTTTCTATATAGATATAAAGTTACCTGTACGTTGTAATTAAAGGTAATTACTTGATATAGGTAAAAGATAATGTCCTCATAATATTGGCATTTCATTACCGGTAAATCTAATTTATCGGGTGACCTCGATGGCCGGGAAGCCGCCTGTCGCTGGCATATTACTCTTAGCCCCGAGCAGACGGCGGAGGAACACCAGGGAAAGACACCACGACTGCCACTGCACGTAGGAGGACGCGGCGCCGAGCACTGCTTCCAATGCAGGGAACTTAGAAGTATAGAGCGTGGCAGCTACATGTCAGGGGGGCGGAAGGGTGGGGGGGGACATAGTGTGACAGGTGCGTAGATCAGCAATTCTACTGCCTGGAAACACGAGGGAATGAAAATGTGGCTCAGTAATAAATCAGTGAATGTCTGAGTCTATTCGGCCAAACTACAAAGGGTCGTCCATTTTGCATGAAGCTTTGAGGGATTCGTGTTTGTGGCAGCAGGTTATTTGCGAGGCTCTGATGGGTCACCATTCACATGCAATCTGAAGACACTAAGACTGGTCAGCTGGAGAGTGAAAGGTCGTGGGTTGCATCATCACTTCTGCCACGTGCTTCGAGGCAACACAACCAACATTATGCCTGGCAATGTAAACTCTTCCTTTCTTTTCTTTCTTCAATTACTGGCCTCGGTATATTTGATATTTCATGCGTTTATTTATCTAGTTGCGCGCACAATACTGTTTGATACTTGTGTATGCACTTGTATGAGTCACAGATTCGAATACTTTTAGAGTTGGAGTGAATTATAACAATATTTTTAAGAATGATGTTTACGCCAGCCTGCAGACAAAGGAGGAAAAGGTGGCGTGTAAGTCAATAGTGAGGCAAACACCGTTGATATGAGTCTCACCCGCGGCCACCAGCTTGAAGGACCGCCGCCCGCCACCCGCCGCCCGCCGCCCGCCGCCCAGCTGCTGACATCATTAGCAGTAACTTTCCGTGCCGGGCAAAGATAACAGCGGAGTGACGTTGAGGCACGTTTTTTTGAGTGTTTTCAAGAGATACAGCGAGAGAAGCAAGAGTGAGAGAGAGAGAGAGAGAGAGAGAGAGAGAGAGAGAGAGAGAGAGAGAGAGAGAGAGAGAGAGAGAGAGAGAGAGAGAGAGAGAGAGAGAGAGAGAGCGCTTGCTGGGAGTCCGGGACGGTAGAGGAGGGGAGGGGATCGGGGTGTGAGTGGAGACCATTACCAACAGTCGCCGCCAGTCAGTGCAGGGTAATAACTGCCCGACACGTTCCATTTTGCATGAATGTGATAGAATCGCAGTTTTATCTCGTCGCTTAATTATCATCAAACCTATTTGCAGCGGAGCACAATTTTGGATATTATTGGAACCAGAGTGCAGGGTAGAACGCCACAAAGGGCAGAAGGCCAGCCCCGTCCCACCGTGCACCTTGTAGTCACGTGTTGGCGGCGAGAGTATAAACGTGTGTTAACATTTCACTTCCGTCCGTCCGTCGAGCTGCTGTGATCCTTTGGTGACTGTGTTCAGGAGGAAAAGTTTACCAAATGTTACTCAAAAAGTTTTATAAAGTGTGTATGTGTGTGTTATTTTTCGTATGAGAGAGAGAGAGAGAGAGAGAGAGAGAGAGAGAGAGAGAGAGAGAGAGAGAGAGAGAGAGAGAGAGAGAGAGAGAGAGAGAGAGAGAGAGAGAGAAAGAGAAAGAGAAAGAGAAAGAGAAAGAGAGAGAGAGAGAGAGAGAGAGTACCTCACCCTATTACTGTATTATTGGTGTGACATATTCAAACATTACATCTAAATGTCACTGTAAAAGTATAGTAAAAGCTTATTCACTTTACTCTTTAGTCAGTTGTATCACGTAACACATCTATTTTAGTATGTCTCCTCATTTTCTGTGCCTCTTCTTGTGCTTCTCCTTTAATTAGAGTATTGCGCTGTGATGGACAGTAATCACTCCTGTTATTATGTATGTGTTTGTTTATAGTTGTCTTATCTGGTAGTAAGTTTATATTTGAGGAAATGCTTTTTATTTTTAATAAAAGGAAAGCATTGGTCGTATTGGAGGTGGTAATGTCACGTTGTTTCGTTCAGACTTCTTCCGAGTCCACGTTTGTTTTTTCTTAGTTTTCTTGCTATCCAGCTTATCTATTCTGGCCTGCGTTTTGGTTTCAATTATAGAAAAATTAATATGCACTTTTTTACGCTTTTTATAACAGTTCCTGTCATTGTATAAGTTATGTGACATGTCTATTTGTAGCCACACCCAGCCACACCCATGTACTAAACCCCCCCACTCCCCCAACGTCACCCTCAGTCACCCACTAGCAATAAGTCCGTCAACATCCATCACTATTAGTACTCCATCACTCCCTTCCCTTCACTCTTCACCGTAGCCACACCCTACACGCCCTTACCAGTCACTTTGCAAGCACATCCAGTATATCACACCCGTCACCTCCAACCACACCCTTTACACCAGTACTCGCCACCCACATCCACACCCACACCTAAACCCACACACACATCCACACCCACACCCACATCTACACCTACACCTACATCCACACCATCCCTGCAACATGCACATGAGGCGCCGTGTAGGTTTGAGCTGGACTATAAATTGTTATCTGCAAAAAGCCAGTTTACAAGTGTAATTATGGATGCAACCAGTGTTACCTGCTGCATAAAAAGATAAATAAATGCTCTACCGCTTGTGTTGGCAGCGAAGTTGAAGCACAGCAAAGGCGAAAATTGCAGTGTTGTACAGCGTGATGCCGCCTTCCCGCTAGTACCAGTAGCCGCATGCATCCGCCGCCTCGCCTCGCCTCGCGTCCCGTGAGAGGTGTATGTTTGTTAACCGATGGGGGTGAGTCTCGCCGCTCTGTAAATATTCTATGCGTAACCTTTGGCTGCCAGCAATAACAGTGCAATCTAACTTTCGTGATTATACTACTGATTACCTGTTACCTGCGGTCCATAATAGATAGCTGAAAACAGTTGACAAACACACACTCAAACACACACACACACACACACACACACACACACACACACACACACACACACACACACACACACACACATACACACACCCACACACACACACACACACACACACACACACACACACACACACACACACACACACACACACACACACACACACACACACACACACACACAATAGTTGAATTTTCCATTATTCACTGAGTACTTCGGTAGCGTGAGGCCGTGGGAGGTAGTGGCCAAGATAATAGAAGTCGTGAAGAGAAGAGGCGCTGGGGGGCTTGACAAGGGTGGGGGGAGATGCATTATGTTGAAAAGTTCAGTGTCCATTCCGGCGGATTAGATCAAGTCGAGCCCAACCTTCTACATCAGTGCTGAAGTATGGCTCTGCATAATTGA
>JAXIVD010000900.1:25000-27500 GCA_036785275.1 Cancer borealis | reverse complement strand
TGAATCTAGTGAAGCTTCTCCGACTGTCCTTCCACACAGCAGCAGCAGCAGCAGCAGCAGCAGCAGCAGCAGCAGCAGCAGCAGCAGCAGCAGCAGCAGCAGCAGTATAAAGCGTTGGTAAAATATTTTTCTTCATCAACAGATTTGTTCGTAATGTGTGCAAACAATCTCATGAGGTTTCCGGTAAAATGTGATAACACGCACACATTTGCATGGGTGTGCTGGCCAAGGCGGGACACAGTATTTTGCACATTTTATGTCTTATATAAATCTGTAATTTGAAAAAGGCACGGTGCGGTGACGGACAGATGGAGGCGACGGAACACAACACTCCCCGGCGACCTTCCCGTCCTACTAATGGTGGGCGTCTGAGAGGATGGACAAGGACAAACGCGATGATGAGTAGTAGGAAAAGGATGAAGAACAGGAAAAAAAAAGAGGAAAAGATCTTTAACCACGTGTGGTTTGCGTGTTGTCGCCACACCAGATCATTGAATTAATAACCTCATCGCCGGTCTTGCGGAAACCCAACACAATCACACAACGCATCCGATGAGCAACATTTACTCTCACTCACCATTCACTGGCATGACTCAAGGCCGCCACGCGCGATACGTGTTAGCTTGAGGCCGCAGGTGGAGAACACGAGTGCAAGGGAACAGTGACCCATTTCTGAACCAGTGTTTGATCCCCGATGTTTGATGGCAGCGTTACAATGCTGTGTTTGTACCTACCTGTACCATGACCCTAAAGTGTACATTAATCAGTGTTACACTCCCAACATGACTGACTACTCTCTGGTATGTAGAGTGAGGTGGCAGGTGACGGGAGGAGAGCGAGGCTGTGTTGGAAGGTTGGCTAGTAAGGAAGAATATGAGGTGACAAGGGATGACTGTTTGGTTCAAGGTTCAAGGTTCAAGGTTCAAGGTTACCTAGGTATTAAGGATCAGGTGCATCGAGGTTCAAGGCCACGAACGTATCAAGGTTCAAGGTTACGTAAAACAAGATCACCACAATGACTATTGCATCGGCAAACTTTATCTATATTTGATTTCTTCATGAGATAACGAGAAGGCCGGAGGGAGAGATGCCTTGCCAGGAAGTTGCTGGTGGAACACAGTTTCCTTGGCTTTCCTTGGCGAGTCAACTTGGTGACTCATGTCAACACTCCGTCTAATACTTCACCCACACCATGCTTGGCGGTGCAGCTCAGCAGAGTTGTAATGCAACACTTAATTTGCTCAGAGAATAACACATTCCAAAATACACACACGTAATGTAGCAATTTCTGGTGTGTTTTGAGCCTCTTCAACATTAATAAGGGATTGTTAATCATGAAAGATTGGAGTTAAGAAAAAACTTTTAGATGTATGAGTTGAATGTTGAGTAAATGACAAAACTGTGATCCATAAGTGCAATGTTAGCGTCGTGCAGCCTGTTTGTGCGTCGCGTTTGTCAATAATATCATTGAAGGGAAGACGTCAGTCATCTCAACTCTCAACTCCTTTGGTGGAGCAAGAAATAGTTTGGTGATGTCTGGACGTAGGCTTTCTGCAAGCTAATGTGGTATCTAATTCATAAAGTTTCCATCTTAACTTTGGGAAATATAATTAAATAGAGGTATCACTATTTTAAATATTTTTCTATATGTATGATAAGAATTTACATTTCGTGCTTGCCTTTCTGTCAGGATAATATTTATGAGTTGTCTGAGGGAGGTTTTCCTGCTTCTTAGACATAACTCATCCAAGAAGGGAACAGCAGACGCCTCGGACATCGTGTTGACGCTCTAGATGTGAGGCTTTCCATTTTTTACTTCTTATATTGGTGCAGAAATTTTTTTCCACATTTCTAGCTTGGTTTGTCCGTATATGTTTTGTTAGTCTCTCTCTCTCTCTCTCTCTCTCTCTCTCTCTCTCTCTCTCTCTCTCTCTCTCTCTCTCTCTCTCTCTCTCTCTCTCTCTCTCTCTCTCTCTCTCTCTCTCTTCTCTCTCTGTTTATCTCTCTCTCTCTCTCTCTCTCTCTCTCTCTCTCTCTCTCTCTCTCTCTCTCTCTCTCTCTCTCTCTCTCTCTCTCTCTCTCATTCCTTCCTTCCTTTACATACTTGATAATGAGTCTGCCAAATCACCAAATAAAGCATGTGGATGTACTACTAATACATATGGATAGAATATTACTTCCCATGCTAACAAAACCTTATCAAAATGATTTGCATTTGAATAATTGCGTTATCGTGATACAACCTCTGTTATTTACAATTCTGATTACATGCTGTAAAAGTTGTGTAATTTAAATTTTGATTATCTGGTATACAGTATAGGTTCAACTATAACTAAGCTTCCCCTACACTGACCAAATTCATAAAAAAAAAAATCCGGAATTGAGTGGTTTCACGTTGGCGGAGTGAGGCATCACCTGACCTCCGCACAATTCACTCCAACACGCACAGCACGGCCTGCCTGCCTACCTGTCTGCCTGCCGGGGGGAGGGATGGGGGGAA
>JAXIVD010000900.1:17500-22500 GCA_036785275.1 Cancer borealis | reverse complement strand
AAGAGAAGTAAAAAAGGAAGGAACATATGAATAAACGCCTTATAATGTTTGTTCCACCATCCTCGGTAATCAAAGGGCCTTGTGTGCTGCTGTGTGCTGCTGATCATGACGTTACGTTCTGTGGTGTCACGTTGAGCCATTGCATTGAAAGAATACCACGTGCATCAGTGAAGAGTTGCAGTGAGGCAGACAGGCTGTGCGATGCTATGATCCGTCAACCCTTAATCTTGTGGCAGGAGTGTTCCATCAAGACCTAGGACAGGAAGGGACTGTTCACTTGTCCTTTTCCTTCTTCCTCCTCTTCCTCCTCCTCCTCCTCCTCCTCCTTCTCTTTCTCAATGTTTCGAAACCTTGAATCACATCCACACAGTTGGTATGGTTTGAGCTTCTATCGTTTTGTATGATTATTTATTTACAACTAAAATCTCTCGCCGTTCAATTTTTCTTTTTCGTGAAGACCATATTCTCGCGACCACAACAGTAACGTATGTCGCTGGTTCCGTGTGATGTGATGCAGCGGCGGCGGGAGTGTGTGAGGCAGGTTAGAGCCAGCGAGGAGCACCCAGGACTCAGCAGAACTTTAGGAGAGTGGTATGTACGTTGCGGCGGCGGCGTGAGGGTGAGGGGGAAACAGGGTATGTGTGGTTAGTGGAGGGAAGCAGGGAGGAGGAGGAGGAGGAGGAGGAGGAGGAGGAGGAGGAGGAGGAGGAAGAGGAGGAAGAGGAGAAGGAGGAGGAGGAGGAGGAGGAGGAGGAGGAGGAGGAGGAGGGGGAAGAGGAGAGAAGAGAAGGAATAGGAGAAAGAGCTCTAACATTGAGGAAGGAATTAGGAGATTGAACAGAGAGAGAGAGAGAGAGAGAGAGAGAGAGAGAGAGAGAGAGAGAGAGAGAGAGAGAGAGAGAGAGAGAGAGAGAGAGAGAGAGAGAGCAGAATCAATACAGAGATAAGCAGACAAATAAATGGAGGGACATTCAGGCGGACGAGGAGACAAAGAAGCAGCTGGAAGAGAGGAGGAGGAGGAGGAGGAAGAGGAGGAGGAGGAGGAGGAGGAAGAGGAGGAGAAAGAGAAGAAGAAAATGAACGGAGAGAGACGCGATGGGAAAATAGGAGGAGGAGGAGGAGGAGGAGGAGTGTGGGAATGGGGAGGCGGGGTGGGGGGATATGGCAGATCACAAAGCCCCCCGGAGAGTCGTGCGTAACGCGGCTTAATTTAAATACTAGAATCAGGTGTCGCTCCGAGTAACTAACGGAAGGAACACGTTGTCCTCACCTCACTCCATTATGCCTTGTGGATGCCGGTACATTATGTTGCGAGGCCGGGGTGACGCACGGACGAGGGGCGTGTAGGGTGACAGCTGGCTTATAGAGTAGTAGTAGTGGGAGTAGTAGTAGCAGTAGTAGTAGTAGTAGTAGTAGTAGTAGTAATAGTAGTAGTAGTAGTAGTAGTAGTAGTAATAGAAGTAGTAGTAGTAGTAGTAGTAGTAGTAGTAGTAGTAGTAGTAGTAGTAGTAGTAGTAATAATAATAATAATAATGATATTAGTATTAGTAGTAGTAGCAGCAGTAGTAGTGTGTTCAACTAAATCTAAACCAAACTAATATTCCTGATCCCACGCGAGTCTTTAAGCCCAGCGCTGACATCCTACTGCCATGTGTTCACAACTCTGTAGTTTTATTGCCATTACTTGGAATACTGTCACGTGTGTGTGTGTGTGTGTGTGTGTGTGTGTGTGTGTGTGTGTGTGTGTGTGTGTGTGTGTGTGTGTGTGTGTGTGTGTGTATGTGTGTGTGTGTATGTGTATGGAGATTGAGTGTTTCCTCTAGAATTGGAGATGAAGATTTTTAAAGATATATTATTGTTGTTAGTATCAATTATTAATATAGTTATGGTTGTTATTATTAATGTTGTTTCTTCCTTGGCAGGTATGTAATGGTGAAGCGGATGACAGCAGTGACGGGACGGCAGCATGGACCCGTGAGTGGTGAAGTACTTATATTTACGTTGTTGTGTTGTGTTTGAACGGAGAGGGACGAGGGACGAGGGACGAGGGACGAGGGACGAGGGCAGGTGATTTGTTCTGATCACGCGGCTAACAGTAAAAGTGGAAAATATGAAATTTCATGATTTCTATTTGTATCACCAGATCCGATGCTTCCCTCATGCATGTGATCAATTATTAAACAAAGTGAAAGTGGCCGCCTCTCTCCCAGGTGTGTTCCTCCGATGTTCAGTGTGTTGCTTTAACGCCGCTCAACACCTGCCTTACCCTGGCGTGCCTTGAGGTTTAGCGAGTCGTTAGAAGGTGCAGAGCGTGTCTCTATAAATAATATATCACTTCCGGCGCCGACCACGTCTTGCTCCAGTTGTGTTCTTGTGACCGGTTATAGCATTGCTAGGCTAGGCGTGTTCAACTTAATCACACACATAACAACACGACTGGAAACTTCGTCTGATACTTAAATATTTATTTTCACATTCTAAATTTAAACATGTTCTTCTTTTTGCTATGAGGCGAGAGGGAAATTTTGTTGCATAGCCTGTTTCAAGAAAGCAGGGAAAGGAGTGGTGTGAGAGTGGGTGGGGTAGACGGAGGGGAATGGGGAGGGATAGAGGGAGGAGGAGGAGTAGAGGAAGGAAGGGAGGGAGAGGAAGGAAGATGGGTAGAGGGGTAAAGGGAGACAGATGTAACAGGTGTGTGGGAGCAAGTCACACGAGCGGCCCAGCAGACACGCAGGCCGGAGTAGTGTCTTGACTCCTCCCAGGTGGGCCTGAACCGATCATTCACCTGTAGGGATTGACTAGACAGTTTTTATTTCCACTGTGTTCTTTCTTGTCTCGAAGTAATGATACTTATAATTTATATGGCCGTTACGTGATATAATACTGTCATACAAATTGATGAAGGAAATAAGTATATAAGTGTGTCCATTGTGGGATTCCTGTGTGTTGAATGTTGTGTTAGAAGGTGTCATTTTTACTATACTGATGTGCTTCCCGCTGTGTGCATCAACCATCTCATAGTGTTACGTTGACGGGGAAGGATATGATAGTGTCTCGGATTCACTTTCAATTTTTTTCATTACCTCATTTGTATAGATTATTTTTGCTCATTTATATTGATTATAGCAGCGACATGAATGTTTTTTTATTTTTTATTTTTTGATCCTATTATTTTTTTTTGTAAGGGTACTGGCTAAGGGCAAACAAAAATACGTTAAAAAAAATCACGCTATTGCCTTGGAATTATAACTGAGGGAGGATATTCACCCTTTTGCCTCCTACTTAAGAATACGTTATATATGTTTCGCTCTACAGCGGTGTTGTTATAGCAAATACAATGGACATATTTTCCTTTAATTATATTCCCTTTAAAATCTAGTTATTATTTTTTTTATTATATTCTACTGCCTGTGTTTTGAACCTCTTAGTTTTTATTTTTCTTATTTATATGATGTTTTATTTTATTATTATTAACAGAGAGACGTTAAGGGTGATATGTCTGTGTTGTTCTTCACAGTGACACATTTTTATTATTTATTTTTATTTTTTATCTTTTCGCTCCCTGATGATGATGCGATGCTGTCCTTTCTCTTACTGTTCTCCTTCGTTGGTAATTATTTTTTTTTATCTTGCTATGATAAAAAAAAGTTCGTCTGCACTTAAGTGACTCAATATACCTAAGCGTCTCTGTGTATATAAAGAGTGTGTGTGTGTGTGTGTGTGTGTGTGTGTGTGTGTGTGTGTGTGTGTGTGTGTGTGTGTGTGTGTGTGTGTGTGTGTGTGTGTGTGTGTGTGTGTGTGTGTGTGTGCGCGTGTGATTGTGCGTGTGTGTGTGTCTGCATAAATACGTACATACATACATCTTAGTGTTAGTAGTCGCTTTCAGGCAACTGTTTCCTTTGCCTTCCCTTCCCCTCCCTTCCCCTCCCTTCCCTTTCTTCCCCTCGTGTGCAGTCTGTTATGGGAAAGAGGATGTTGTGACGCCGGAGTAAGGGTGGGGAAGGTAGGGAAGGTGGGGAGGGAGGGGTGCCAGAGGTCGCACAGCACAACAAGTATATTTTTTTGTGTTTTTTGTGTAGGGTGTACGTGTGGGGCGGAGAGAATAAGACTTCTGTATAATCAAGGGTGAGGTAAATGGGGGGAGAAAGGGTGAAGGAGGAAAGGGGGCGATGATGGGGTGTTGTAGTTAGGTTGTTGAAGGAGATGGAGGTGGCGATGGGCATTACTAGCTTGTTACAGAGGGGTTGTTGGGCAAAGCAAAGCGTGGGTTGGGGGTAGCGGGGGGGAAGGGGGAGAGGGTGGTGTGGGGTGAGGGGTGAGGGGTGGTGGGGGGGTGTGGCGGGGTAGTTGGGAGCACCTGTGGCGTGGAGTGATGGCTGCAGTATAGTAGGAAGTAACGGGGAAAAATGACACACGTATGGCGCTGACACTGGCGAGAATACGTATTATTGAAAAAATAAAACATACGTATTTGTATACTCTCTCTCCTTTTTTTTTTTCGTAGTGTTGTGTGTGCCGGGAGATTATAACCACTTGGGTTGAAATGTTTATTGAGTTTTATGTCGACCAACGGAGTTTATGAATCAAATAAGAGTTTTTGATAATTTAATTTAATTATAAAACTTTTTTTGGGGGGTGGAAAGGGAGAGAGGGTGGAGTGAGGAGGGATTGGGAGAGTTTTAATCTGGAGTCAAAAATATGTATATGTCATTGGATCGGTGGTGGTGGTGGTAGTGGTGGTGGTGGTGGTGGTGGTGAGGCGTGACGGTGTCTGGTGTGTGAGTGAAATAAGTTCGTGTCACTTCGAGAAGCTACCGTATACTTAATCCTTGTGATGTACTGAGGTCAGACGGAAACGTTGTTGTCTGGTGAAGATACAATACATTGAATTACTCCACTCTCTATTCTATGTTTATGCAAGTTGATTAATGAATCAAGTCTTATTATTATTGGTTATTTCTGTGCCACCACCGCTTCGAGAGGATCCGTTGAGCCGCTGT
>JAXIVD010000900.1:10000-12500 GCA_036785275.1 Cancer borealis | reverse complement strand
CCTAGACCATCATTACTCGTCTTTATGTTCCTCAGATAACCCCCCTGAGCTCCCCACCTGCCCTCCCCTCTCTCATCCCCTAACCCGCCCCCGCTGCCTCGCTTGCTAACCCTCGTCACATCATTTCCTAGCATTATAGTCTCAAAATTGCTACCACCAGAGTGGACAGCTTGGTGCTGTGGATGGAGGTGTATATTTATAGGTACAGACAGAGATGGAGGCTGCGGGACAGGGATAAGACAGGCGGACAAGCATCTGTGTGGGTGTCCTTAGGCACGGGAGACGGCGCTGCTAAGTTGGTTTGTGTTAAGGATGATTATATTTTCAATAATTATGATGGTGCTGCACACGGACACTGTTTTCCACGTAAGTCAGGTAGTCTGATGACTTACTAATTGGTGATAAAGTCAGTTCACGTTTGATAACTTCTCAGTGTGTTATTTTTACTTCCTGTTCGTCACTTTTCTTTCGGTGAGGGTGAGGCTGCGGCTCCTTCACCTTCCAGGGCGAGGCATCACACCGACTCAGTTGTTTCTAGTTGGTGAGTGAATCCTGACGTGCACACCCAGGCAGCCTCGCCTGTTCAAACGCTGCCTAGTTGCATTTGTGTTCCTTTCCTCCTCTCTTCCCCCAGGCTGCCGCCCCCGCCTTCCTATCCTGCTCCCTCCTGTTCAAGCAATTAAAGGTCCCCTCTCTCCTCCTCCCTCTCGCCAGCCACACAAACACAGACAGCTCTCGCTCGCACATACACGGGCAGCCGCGGGTGTCCCTGGGATCCGCGTCCAATGAATAGGAACATCCGTGAACAATCCATTTAGTGTAGAGTATCCACGAGGAATAGATAGTGAGGGCAATGCATACAGAAGTTGGAATCCATTCCAGTTGGTCAGCGGTAAAAGGGCGTTGCATTAACGTTTGTGGTCAACCTGAAAATTGTACACAAATGAGTCCTTTGGTGCAAGGCTGTTTAGGGGAAATTCTCTGTAGCCGCGTTTTATTTTATGTTATGGTTGTGCGCGCGTGAGTTGGGTATTATGCGATATATATTTAGCTGAGCTGGGAATTAATAATAGGGTATTTGGTCCTCCCCGTCCGCCAAGTCTCATCTATTTAATTAATGGACGCTGAAAATACCGTCGGGAGACAGACAAAAACGATAATGGACGCGACAGAAGCAACTTGCGCCGGTAAAAAAGACAAGATAATGCGACGCAAAGTGGTTACAGGACGACGCCTCCGGAGCGCATATCGGACTGGGGAGGACAGTCACCTACCTTCCACCTATCCACCCACCATCACCCTCCCACCCACCCACCAGCGGCGACGAGGCTCGGGCGAAAACGAGACCGCAGTGGAAGGGAAAACTCTTCGGCCTCGAGTATGTGTGTGTGTGTGTGTGTGTGTGTGTGTGTGTGTGTGTGTGTGTGTGTGTGTGTGTGTGTGTGTGTGTGTGTGTGTGTGTGTGTGTGTGTGTGTGTGTGTGTGTGTGATGGTGAGTGAGGGAAGAAGAGGCGGGACGCGAGGCTCACCACAGCAACACCAGATGACGAGGGCGCCGCTCCCAATGCCTTTGTCAAGGTGTAAGCAGGGTGCCAACACACACACACACACACACACACACACACACACACACACACACACACACACACACACACACACACACTGTTGTCCATATTGACACCGACACAAAATCACCTCTTTGACCTGTCTGTGTTCTGAGCTCACCGCAAAATGAAGGAAGTTGTTGAAGCATTTCAACTTTTTATTACCGCGTTACTACGGTGGTTGGCGGGGGGCGGGGTGGGGGCGGGGGGGTGGGGGGAGGCCTCCGTCCTTTCCTTTCCACCAGCCTGTGGCGACGCGGCGGACAATATTCTCGCCAGAGGATATTAAATGCGGGGATGAACATGAGCACAGTTCCGTCGTTAATAACTAGCAGCATATATCGCTGCAGAGACCATGTGTTGTTCTGTGGTATTTTGTGATGCACGAGACATGATGAGGAGTGTAAGGCTGGAGTAAGGTGGAGCGAGGTATAGCGAGATGCAGGGAGGTGGAGCACTTGCTGAAGTATCAATAAGAGATGTGTTTGGGAAGGGAAGTGAGGTGAGCCAGTGATGTGTGATGGGTGTTTGTGAGGGAAGACGTGTGTGTGCTGCCCGCTCGTTACCACAAGGGCATGGAGAGTGGAAAGTGTTTGGTGGTGGAGGGCTACACGTCAAGGTCCACACGAATATAAGTGATGGAGGTGTGAGTAGATACCTGGGAAGGAGGTGAAAAGGAAGGAGGGAGAGAGGAGTAGCAAGGAAGGAGAAAAGAGTTAGAACTGGTGGAAGAAGATAAGGATTGGATTCAAGTGACGGGGAGCGAAGGGGATAAGCTGCGAATGGAAGGCACAAGCAGCCTTTGTATGTTTGTGACCTTTTTTTATTTTTTATTTTTTTGGTGCTTAATTACATGCCAAGGAAGACAGAGATGTTGGGTGTGTGTGGTGGTGTGG
>JAXIVD010000899.1:32500-112256 GCA_036785275.1 Cancer borealis | reverse complement strand
TCCTTGGGAGGCAGAAAGATGTGCTGATCATCGTGAAGTAATTTTGTCACACCTTGTGAACAAGACTCGCACGCCACACTTTCCCTAATAACTGTGGTTTTGCGGCTTCACATAAACTCGAATATTTTCTGCTTATTTTGAGATTATTGCGACTGTGTTATCACGTCAGAAAATTGTAGTAAACAGGCATGTAAACGAGGCACTCGCCATAATTTTTACAATAAAATTTTGCTTATTCACCTTAAGAAAAAACAAGTCGGCTTAACTAGTACTCGTTACATGTATAATCAGTATCGTAAGTTCATGATAAATATACAGACGTTCAAACAGGTATTACGAGTACATACTAGAAGCAGCCCAACACATCAAAAACAACATGCAACACTCACTCCAGAGGGAACAAAAACATAACAAGAACAAAGTTAAGCAACACAAAAGTGAAGATGATTGGCGGTGCACTCTTCTTCTTGATCTTCAGAACAGGAAAACAAAACAACTCAGCACCAATTCATACAATCCACAAATAACCTTTACCTAACTTTCTGAATGCCATCACTCTCGTTACAAAACATGGCGTAGTATAGAGTACAAAACGCAAATCAAGTCTTGAACGTTTGTAAAGAGAAACGTTTAAAGTCTGTTTTTGAGTTAACGTATTGCGTGTTTGTCAGCAAATCATGTTTATTGACCACAGTAATTAAGGAAATTAAGCGTTTGAGGGGAAATAAAGAAATTGTGGAGGACAGATGCGGTGTGGGTGTGTGTGTGTGTGTGTGTGTGTGTGTGTGTGTGTGTGTGTGTGTGTGTGTGTGTGTGTGTGTGTGTGTTTTCTATATCATTTCGTTAACCGTTGGCGCCAGTAGGCTTATTGAGGACTTGCTTCGCCCGTTATTTGGCTAGATTTTGCAGATTTTTATAGTGACGCCTCAAATGTTTAGGTTCTCTCGTGATTATGTTGAGAACGTGGGAGGCTAATCGCTGCTACCGCCTCAGACGCATATAAACGTTGTTAGTCCCGTCTGAGGACAGTATGGCAGCAATTTGGGTAATCTTTGGCCACTCGGCGGTGATATCAAAGAATGGAAAGTGGTCAGCGTATAACGGAGATTCGAACGCAGGACCCTAGGCTCGCATACCCGAGAGCCTACCCGTGTGTGTGTGTGTGTGTGTGTATGTGTGTGTGTAAACTAGAGAAAACACACAAGAGAGGAAAAAAAAAGAGGGGAGGAAAAAAAAGTTAAAGAAAGTAGATCACAATATCATCCCAAGAGAACCAGGAACAGGAAATGAGGAGAAATAAGTTTACGTTCACTACTGCTCTCTTCCTCTCCGCACGCCAGGAAGGTAACTCACGCTAGGAAGGTAACGCACGCCAGGAAGGTAACGCACGCCAGGAAGGTAACGCACGCCAGGAAGGTAACGCACGCCAGGAAGCTAACGCACGCCAGGAAGGTAACGCACGCCAGGAAGGTAACTCACGCCAGGAAGGTAACGCACGCTAGGAAGGTAACGCACGCCAGGATGGTAACTCACGCCAGGAAGGTAACGCACACCAGGATGGTAACGCACGCCAGGAAGATAACGCAAGCCAGGAAGGTAACGCACGCCAGGAAGGTAACGCACGCCAGAAAGATAACGCACGCCAGAAAGGTAACGCACGCCAGGAAGGTAACGCAAGCCAGGAAGGTAACGCAAGCCAGGAAGGTAACGCACGCCAGGAAGGTAACGCATGCCAGGAAGGTAACGCACGCCAGAAAGGTAACGCACGCCAGGAAGGTAACGCAAGCAAGGAAGGTAACGCACGCCAGCCCCAGAGATGTCAAGGCCTTCATGCTGCAGAAATCCCAGTACGTACACCCAAACCTCAGCCTCATTTACCAAACAAATAATGTAACCTCAGAGACTCCTGCTTCTCGCCCTGTAACGACTAACGCAATTTATTTTTCTTTATTACCAAAAGTGTTGTAATATCCTATAACCGTTCCGATCCTAAGCTAAACAAATATTTCAAAAGCAGTACCAATTTTCATGTCAAACGCGCATCAAAAACCTCTGCCTCTCCTCTCATTTAAATGCCCATTAAGCAAATACAACTCATCCTCACCATGATAATGTTGTGTCAAGGACTCCTTGGCTTTCCTTCCCCACCATCCACGACCAGCCACTTGGCGCTATATAAACCGTGCTGCTTCTCACCAACATCATCATTCACTCTTCGGTCTCACCATGGCTTGCAAGGTATAGTCTCACAACAATACACCTGCTTCAGACAAAAACCACCTGCCTCACACACTTCACTAACGCTCATCTTATTCCTCACACCCATAGCTCATCGTCCTAGTCGCCCTCGTGGCTCTCTCCTCCGCCTCCTACGTACCCCAGGACTCCTATCAAACTGTAAGTACACCACCCTGCCTCTTTCCCTTACCCTCACCAACCTTTATTCATCGTGCAACACTTCCCCTCAAAAACCTTACTCCTCCTCCTATTGCAGGCACCCGCCAACTATGACTTCAACTACGAAGTTAATGACGCTCCTTCCGGCAACAATTACGGCCACTCGGAATCCCGCGATGGAGACAACACTCAAGGATACTACTTCGTGCAACTGCCCGACGGTCGCCTCCAGAAGGTCACCTACACTGTCCAAGGAAACTCAGGTTTCGTAGCCGATGTCACCTACGAAGGCGAGCCCCAGTACCCTGACAGCGGGCGCCCACACCAGACTTACGGCACCCCAACACCCCATTACGCATAGTGAAAATACTTCCGTCCCCATCCCGAGGGCGACGCCAGGACCCGCATCACTCCCCTTCACTCCTTTCTGTATTTATTAACTCGCCTCATGCATAACTTGCAATAAACTCAAGGCAAGCATTCCACTCCTGTTTATGCTTCTTCACTCCCCTCCTCTTGCTGCCAACACTGACCGCCGCCATCAACACTGCTAGTGTCAGCCTTGTCAGCCCGCCACTCCAGTAACACTGTTACACATATATACGGGTTTATCATAGTAAAATAAGGTGAGACATGATGGACTTGAATCTCGCGATTAGAAGACTCGCAGGCAAGTTGAAACGGAGAACGAGTGTTAAGTTTGTTTAGGGTAAGGGGAAGGGAATTTGGCGGGAACATGGATAAAGAGCACAGCCTAGCTATGGGAAAAGTTTGGAGGGTTCCTTGTTCAAATTGGCAGGAGTTGTCAGTGGACTAACTGGAGGAGCAGAGGGTTCCGTGGTTGGCACCCATAGCTACCGTAGCAAGAAGGTTGTAGTTGCTGAAACACTGCATGGCAACGTGGATGTGGTACCCATAGCCTTGTGAGGTTGCTCAGAGGGTGTTTCTGCTGTACCTGTGTCTTCCTGGCGGGTGTATTGACGCCTCAACTGTTGTGTGGTGGCTTCCATCACAAAGCCAAGGACTTCAAGAGGCTGCCACCTACAAACACCAGCTAGGGATGCACGGAATCTTTCGTGTTTTTTTTTATGTAGTATTTAGTGCTGATTGTATTGTAGTAAGTACCGAGACATTATCAGGAACCAAGTATGATGTTATTCATCAATTAAAGTGGTGTCAGACATAGTGTGTCCTTACACACTAGCAAGAGGTGGTTTAGTATTTGAAAAACAATCACTCGTGGTGAGTGAAGGCGAGCCAGAGAAAGGACGAGCAAGCTTTCCAGCTCATTATGACAAGGGTCATACTTGTATTCAGGACACACGAATCTTAGTACCTTCATGCGAAAATCGGGTCACACTTGTGTGCGTGGACACGTTTTGTGTTACAATAATGTGGGACTTATACAGACAGATAAAAAAATAAACAAAAACAAGTCCTGAAAATATTTTGAATTTTTCTTATAAAATGTTTCCTTCTTAATATTACAATTGATCCAAATCACGGATAATGTAATGAATGTCGGAGCACAAATGTAGAAAACATTAAGAAGGAAGAGTTAAGTCATACGAAGCACAACAATTAGTGGCAGGAAAAGAGGATCAAGGATTAGATAACAAAATAGTTCTAATAATATTTTCAATGTTATTTAGGAAACAACACAGGCAAGGGAAACTAATGTTATAAATAAATAAACATGTACAATACATAGCAATGGAGAATATGGCACAAAATGTTAGGCCAAGGGTGGCCACCCCAGCTTACGAGGAAAGAGATCAATACTGCAACACGAGGCCACACTCACTGGCCATAAGTCACACCAACACAGGCGCCAAATGACCCATCCTCCTGCCTCCTACTCAACCTAAGATACTCTCGCTTCTTGTTCGTATGAGTATATTTCACTAATTAAACATGTTAAGTTACATTTTCTAACACAATGGACTATCTACTCCTCGTTAATTATCTTTCTACAACAAACATTTATAAAGATATTTCCCAAAGATGTTTATTTATCACATTCTTGTGCAGACAGTCAATAGGCGGAAAGGTTTAAGAAACACTACTATATAAAAAATTTTAAAAACACAAATATTTGATGAAAGTCCATTTCAAACAATCGACCAAAGAAAACATTGAAAATAATGTAGAATATGATGATCTATAAACATGATCCATTTCCGTCATTACTCCATCATTACTACTCCCTCTTAACAAATACAACTCATCCTCACCATCACAATGTTGTGTCAAGGACTCCTTGGCTTTCCTTTCCCATCATCCACGACCAGCCACTTGGCGCTATATAAGCTGTGCCGCTTCTCACCAACATCACCATTCACTCTTCGGTCTCAACATGGCTTGCAAGGTACAGTCTCACAACAATACACCTGCTTCAGACACACACCGCCTGCCTCACACACCTCACTAACGCTCATCTTATTCCTCACACCCACAGCTCATCGTCCTAGTCGCCCTCGTGGCTCTCTCCTCCGCCTCCTACGTACCCCAGGACTCCTATCAAACTGTAAGTACACCACCCTGCCTCTTTCCCTTACCCTCACCAACCTTTATTCATCGTGCAACACTTCCCCTCAAAAACCTTACTCCTCCTCCTATTGCAGGCACCCGCCAACTATGACTTCAACTACGAAGTTAATGACGCTCCTTCCGGCAACAATTACGGCCACTCGGAATCCCGCGATGGAGACAACACTCAAGGATACTACTTCGTGCAACTGCCCGACGGTCGCCTCCAGAAGGTCACCTACACTGTCCAAGGAAACTCAGGTTTCGTAGCCGATGTCACCTACGAAGGCGAGCCCCAGTACCCTGACAGCGGGCGCCCACACCAGACTTACGGCACCCCAACACCCCATTACGCATAGTGAAAATACTTCCGTCCCCATCCCGAGGGCGACGCCAGGACCCGCATCACTCCCCTTCACTCCTTTCTGTATTTATTAACTCGCCTCATGCATAACTTGCAATAAACTCAAGGCAAGCATTCCACTCCTGTTTATGCTTCTTCACTCCCCTCCTCTTGCTGCCAACACTGACCGCCGCCATCAACACTGCTAGTGTCAGCCTTGTCAGCCCGCCACTCCAGTAACACTGTTACACATATATACGGGTTTATCATAGTAAAATAAGGTGAGACATGATGGACTTGAATCTCGCGATTAGAAGACTCGCAGGCAAGTTGAAACGGAGAACGAGTGTTAAGTTTGTTTAGGGTAAGGGGAAGGGAATTTGGCGGGAACATGGATAAAGAGCACAGCCTAGCTATGGGAAAAGTTTGGAGGGTTCCTTGTTCAAATTGGCAGGAGTTGTCAGTGGACTAACTGGAGGAGCAGAGGGTTCCGTGGTTGGCACCCATAGCTACCGTAGCAAGAAGGTTGTAGTTGCTGAAACACTGCATGGCAACGTGGATGTGGTACCCATAGCCTTGTGAGGTTGCTCAGAGGGTGTTTCTGCTGTACCTGTGTCTTCCTGGCGGGTGTATTGACGCCTCAACTGTTGTGTGGTGGCTTCCATCACAAAGCCAAGGACTTCAAGAGGCTGCCACCTACAAACACCAGCTAGGGATGCACGGAATCTTTCGTGTTTTTTTTTATGTAGTATTTAGTGCTGATTGTATTGTAGTAAGTACCGAGACATTATCAGGAACCAAGTATGATGTTATTCATCAATTAAAGTGGTGTCAGACATAGTGTGTCCTTACACACTAGCAAGAGGTGGTTTAGTATTTGAAAAACAATCACTCGTGGTGAGTGAAGGCGAGCCAGAGAAAGGACGAGCAAGCTTTCCAGCTCATTATGACAAGGGTCATACTTGTATTCAGGACACACGAATCTTAGTACCTTCATGCGAAAATCGGGTCACACTTGTGTGCGTGGACACGTTTTGTGTTACAATAATGTGGGACTTATACAGACAGATAAAAAAATAAACAAAAACAAGTCCTGAAAATATTTTGAATTTTTCTTATAAAATGTTTCCTTCTTAATATTACAATTGATCCAAATCACGGATAATGTAATGAATGTCGGAGCACAAATGTAGAAAACATTAAGAAGGAAGAGTTAAGTCATACGAAGCACAACAATTAGTGGCAGGAAAAGAGGATCAAGGATTAGATAACAAAATAGTTCTAATAATATTTTCAATGTTATTTAGGAAACAACACAGGCAAGGGAAACTAATGTTATAAATAAATAAACATGTACAATACATAGCAATGGAGAATATGGCACAAAATGTTAGGCCAAGGGTGGCCACCCCAGCTTACGAGGAAAGAGATCAATACTGCAACACGAGGCCACACTCACTGGCCATAAGTCACACCAACACAGGCGCCAAATGACCCATCCTCCTGCCTCCTACTCAACCTAAGATACTCTCGCTTCTTGTTCGTATGAGTATATTTCACTAATTAAACATGTTAAGTTACATTTTCTAACACAATGGACTATCTACTCCTCGTTAATTATCTTTCTACAACAAACATTTATAAAGATATTTCCCAAAGATGTTTATTTATCACATTCTTGTGCAGACAGTCAATAGGCGGAAAGGTTTAAGAAACACTACTATATAAAAAATTTTAAAAACACAAATATTTGATGAAAGTCCATTTCAAACAATCGACCAAAGAAAACATTGAAAATAATGTAGAATATGATGATCTATAAACATGATCCATTTCCGTCATTACTCCATCATTACTACTCCCTCTTAACAAATACAACTCATCCTCACCATCACAATGTTGTGTCAAGGACTCCTTGGCTTTCCTTTCCCATCATCCACGACCAGCCACTTGGCGCTATATAAGCTGTGCCGCTTCTCACCAACATCACCATTCACTCTTCGGTCTCAACATGGCTTGCAAGGTACAGTCTCACAACAATACACCTGCTTCAGACACACACCGCCTGCCTCACACACCTCACTAACGCTCATCTTATTCCTCACACCCACAGCTCATCGTCCTAGTCGCCCTCGTGGCTCTCTCCTCCGCCTCCTACGTACCCCAGGACTCCTATCAAACTGTAAGTACACCACCCTGCCTCTTTCCCTTACCCTCACCAACCTTTATTCATCGTGCAACACTTCCCCTCAAAAACCTTACTCCTCCTCCTATTGCAGGCACCCGCCAACTATGACTTCAACTACGAAGTTAATGACGCTCCTTCCGGCAACAATTACGGCCACTCGGAATCCCGCGATGGAGACAACACTCAAGGATACTACTTCGTGCAACTGCCCGACGGTCGCCTCCAGAAGGTCACCTACACTGTCCAAGGAAACTCAGGTTTCGTAGCCGATGTCACCTACGAAGGCGAGCCCCAGTACCCTGACAGCGGGCGCCCACACCAGACTTACGGCACCCCAACACCCCATTACGCATAGTGAAAATACTTCCGTCCCCATCCCGAGGGCGACGCCAGGACCCGCATCACTCCCCTTCACTCCTTTCTGTATTTATTAACTCGCCTCATGCATAACTTGCAATAAACTCAAGGCAAGCATTCCACTCCTGTTTATGCTTCTTCACTCCCCTCCTCTTGCTGCCAACACTGACCGCCGCCATCAACACTGCTAGTGTCAGCCTTGTCAGCCCGCCACTCCAGTAACACTGTTACACATATATACGGGTTTATCATAGTAAAATAAGGTGAGACATGATGGACTTGAATCTCGCGATTAGAAGACTCGCAGGCAAGTTGAAACGGAGAACGAGTGTTAAGTTTGTTTAGGGTAAGGGGAAGGGAATTTGGCGGGAACATGGATAAAGAGCACAGCCTAGCTATGGGAAAAGTTTGGAGGGTTCCTTGTTCAAATTGGCAGGAGTTGTCAGTGGACTAACTGGAGGAGCAGAGGGTTCCGTGGTTGGCACCCATAGCTACCGTAGCAAGAAGGTTGTAGTTGCTGAAACACTGCATGGCAACGTGGATGTGGTACCCATAGCCTTGTGAGGTTGCTCAGAGGGTGTTTCTGCTGTACCTGTGTCTTCCTGGCGGGTGTATTGACGCCTCAACTGTTGTGTGGTGGCTTCCATCACAAAGCCAAGGACTTCAAGAGGCTGCCACCTACAAACACCAGCTAGGGATGCACGGAATCTTTCGTGTTTTTTTTTATGTAGTATTTAGTGCTGATTGTATTGTAGTAAGTACCGAGACATTATCAGGAACCAAGTATGATGTTATTCATCAATTAAAGTGGTGTCAGACATAGTGTGTCCTTACACACTAGCAAGAGGTGGTTTAGTATTTGAAAAACAATCACTCGTGGTGAGTGAAGGCGAGCCAGAGAAAGGACGAGCAAGCTTTCCAGCTCATTATGACAAGGGTCATACTTGTATTCAGGACACACGAATCTTAGTACCTTCATGCGAAAATCGGGTCACACTTGTGTGCGTGGACACGTTTTGTGTTACAATAATGTGGGACTTATACAGACAGATAAAAAAATAAACAAAAACAAGTCCTGAAAATATTTTGAATTTTTCTTATAAAATGTTTCCTTCTTAATATTACAATTGATCCAAATCACGGATAATGTAATGAATGTCGGAGCACAAATGTAGAAAACATTAAGAAGGAAGAGTTAAGTCATACGAAGCACAACAATTAGTGGCAGGAAAAGAGGATCAAGGATTAGATAACAAAATAGTTCTAATAATATTTTCAATGTTATTTAGGAAACAACACAGGCAAGGGAAACTAATGTTATAAATAAATAAACATGTACAATACATAGCAATGGAGAATATGGCACAAAATGTTAGGCCAAGGGTGGCCACCCCAGCTTACGAGGAAAGAGATCAATACTGCAACACGAGGCCACACTCACTGGCCATAAGTCACACCAACACAGGCGCCAAATGACCCATCCTCCTGCCTCCTACTCAACCTAAGATACTCTCGCTTCTTGTTCGTATGAGTATATTTCACTAATTAAACATGTTAAGTTACATTTTCTAACACAATGGACTATCTACTCCTCGTTAATTATCTTTCTACAACAAACATTTATAAAGATATTTCCCAAAGATGTTTATTTATCACATTCTTGTGCAGACAGTCAATAGGCGGAAAGGTTTAAGAAACACTACTATATAAAAAATTTTAAAAACACAAATATTTGATGAAAGTCCATTTCAAACAATCGACCAAAGAAAACATTGAAAATAATGTAGAATATGATGATCTATAAACATGATCCATTTCCGTCATTACTCCATCATTACTACTCCCTCTTAACAAATACAACTCATCCTCACCATCACAATGTTGTGTCAAGGACTCCTTGGCTTTCCTTTCCCATCATCCACGACCAGCCACTTGGCGCTATATAAGCTGTGCCGCTTCTCACCAACATCACCATTCACTCTTCGGTCTCAACATGGCTTGCAAGGTACAGTCTCACAACAATACACCTGCTTCAGACACACACCGCCTGCCTCACACACCTCACTAACACTCATCTTATTCCTCACACCCACAGCTCATCGTCCTAGTCGCCCTCGTGGCTCTCTCCTCCGCCTCCTACGTACCCCAGGACTCCTATCAAACTGTAAGTACACCACCCTGCCTCCTTCCCTTACCCTCACCAACCTTTATTCATCGTGCAACACTTCCCCTCAAAAACCTTACTCCTCCTCCTATTGCAGGCACCCGCCAACTATGACTTCAACTACGAAGTTAATGACGCTCCTTCCGGCAACAATTACGGCCACTCGGAATCCCGCGATGGAGACAACACTCAAGGATACTACTTCGTGCAACTGCCCGACGGTCGCCTCCAGAAGGTCACCTACACTGTCCAAGGAAACTCAGGTTTCGTAGCCGATGTCACCTACGAAGGCGAGCCCCAGTACCCTGACAGCGGGCGCCCACACCAGACTTACGGCACCCCAACACCCCATTACGCATAGTGAAAATACTTCCGTCCCCATCCCGAGGGCGACGCCAGGACCCGCATCACTCCCCTTCACTCCTTTCTGTATTTATTAACTCGCCTCATGCATAACTTGCAATAAACTCAAGGCAAGCATTCCACTCCTGTTTATGCTTCTTCACTCCCCTCCTCTTGCTGCCAACACTGACCGCCGCCATCAACACTGCTAGTGTCAGCCTTGTCAGCCCGCCACTCCAGTAACACTGTTACACATATATACGGGTTTATCATAGTAAAATAAGGTGAGACATGATGGACTTGAATCTCGCGATTAGAAGACTCGCAGGCAAGTTGAAACGGAGAACGAGTGTTAAGTTTGTTTAGGGTAAGGGGAAGGGAATTTGGCGGGAACATGGATAAAGAGCACAGCCTAGCTATGGGAAAAGTTTGGAGGGTTCCTTGTTCAAATTGGCAGGAGTTGTCAGTGGACTAACTGGAGGAGCAGAGGGTTCCGTGGTTGGCACCCATAGCTACCGTAGCAAGAAGGTTGTAGTTGCTGAAACACTGCATGGCAACGTGGATGTGGTACCCATAGCCTTGTGAGGTTGCTCAGAGGGTGTTTCTGCTGTACCTGTGTCTTCCTGGCGGGTGTATTGACGCCTCAACTGTTGTGTGGTGGCTTCCATCACAAAGCCAAGGACTTCAAGAGGCTGCCACCTACAAACACCAGCTAGGGATGCACGGAATCTTTCGTGTTTTTTTTTATGTAGTATTTAGTGCTGATTGTATTGTAGTAAGTACCGAGACATTATCAGGAACCAAGTATGATGTTATTCATCAATTAAAGTGGTGTCAGACATAGTGTGTCCTTACACACTAGCAAGAGGTGGTTTAGTATTTGAAAAACAATCACTCGTGGTGAGTGAAGGCGAGCCAGAGAAAGGACGAGCAAGCTTTCCAGCTCATTATGACAAGGGTCATACTTGTATTCAGGACACACGAATCTTAGTACCTTCATGCGAAAATCGGGTCACACTTGTGTGCGTGGACACGTTTTGTGTTACAATAATGTGGGACTTATACAGACAGATAAAAAAATAAACAAAAACAAGTCCTGAAAATATTTTGAATTTTTCTTATAAAATGTTTCCTTCTTAATATTACAATTGATCCAAATCACGGATAATGTAATGAATGTCGGAGCACAAATGTAGAAAACATTAAGAAGGAAGAGTTAAGTCATACGAAGCACAACAATTAGTGGCAGGAAAAGAGGATCAAGGATTAGATAACAAAATAGTTCTAATAATATTTTCAATGTTATTTAGGAAACAACACAGGCAAGGGAAACTAATGTTATAAATAAATAAACATGTACAATACATAGCAATGGAGAATATGGCACAAAATGTTAGGCCAAGGGTGGCCACCCCAGCTTACGAGGAAAGAGATCAATACTGCAACACGAGGCCACACTCACTGGCCATAAGTCACACCAACACAGGCGCCAAATGACCCATCCTCCTGCCTCCTACTCAACCTAAGATACTCTCGCTTCTTGTTCGTATGAGTATATTTCACTAATTAAACATGTTAAGTTACATTTTCTAACACAATGGACTATCTACTCCTCGTTAATTATCTTTCTACAACAAACATTTATAAAGATATTTCCCAAAGATGTTTATTTATCACATTCTTGTGCAGACAGTCAATAGGCGGAAAGGTTTAAGAAACACTACTATATAAAAAATTTTAAAAACACAAATATTTGATGAAAGTCCATTTCAAACAATCGACCAAAGAAAACATTGAAAATAATGTAGAATATGATGATCTATAAACATGATCCATTTCCGTCATTACTCCATCATTACTACTCCCTCTTAACAAATACAACTCATCCTCACCATCACAATGTTGTGTCAAGGACTCCTTGGCTTTCCTTTCCCATCATCCACGACCAGCCACTTGGCGCTATATAAGCTGTGCCGCTTCTCACCAACATCACCATTCACTCTTCGGTCTCAACATGGCTTGCAAGGTACAGTCTCACAACAATACACCTGCTTCAGACACACACCGCCTGCCTCACACACCTCACTAACGCTCATCTTATTCCTCACACCCACAGCTCATCGTCCTAGTCGCCCTCGTGGCTCTCTCCTCCGCCTCCTACGTACCCCAGGACTCCTATCAAACTGTAAGTACACCACCCTGCCTCTTTCCTTTACCCTCACCAACCTTTATTCATCGTGCAACACTTCCCCTCAAAAACCTTACTCCTCCTCCTATTGCAGGCACCCGCCAACTATGACTTCAACTACGAAGTTAATGACGCTCCTTCCGGCAACAATTACGGCCACTCGGAATCCCGCGATGGAGACAACACTCAAGGATACTACTTCGTGCAACTGCCCGACGGTCGCCTCCAGAAGGTCACCTACACTGTCCAAGGAAACTCAGGTTTCGTAGCCGATGTCACCTACGAAGGCGAGCCCCAGTACCCTGACAGCGGGCGCCCACACCAGACTTACGGCACCCCAACACCCCATTACGCATAGTGAAAATACTTCCGTCCCCATCCCGAGGGCGACGCCAGGACCCGCATCACTCCCCTTCACTCCTTTCTGTATTTATTAACTCGCCTCATGCATAACTTGCAATAAACTCAAGGCAAGCATTCCACTCCTGTTTATGCTTCTTCACTCCCCTCCTCTTGCTGCCAACACTGACCGCCGCCATCAACACTGCTAGTGTCAGCCTTGTCAGCCCGCCACTCCAGTAACACTGTTACACATATATACGGGTTTATCATAGTAAAATAAGGTGAGACATGATGGACTTGAATCTCGCGATTAGAAGACTCGCAGGCAAGTTGAAACGGAGAACGAGTGTTAAGTTTGTTTAGGGTAAGGGGAAGGGAATTTGGCGGGAACATGGATAAAGAGCACAGCCTAGCTATGGGAAAAGTTTGGAGGGTTCCTTGTTCAAATTGGCAGGAGTTGTCAGTGGACTAACTGGAGGAGCAGAGGGTTCCGTGGTTGGCACCCATAGCTACCGTAGCAAGAAGGTTGTAGTTGCTGAAACACTGCATGGCAACGTGGATGTGGTACCCATAGCCTTGTGAGGTTGCTCAGAGGGTGTTTCTGCTGTACCTGTGTCTTCCTGGCGGGTGTATTGACGCCTCAACTGTTGTGTGGTGGCTTCCATCACAAAGCCAAGGACTTCAAGAGGCTGCCACCTACAAACACCAGCTAGGGATGCACGGAATCTTTCGTGTTTTTTTTTATGTAGTATTTAGTGCTGATTGTATTGTAGTAAGTACCGAGACATTATCAGGAACCAAGTATGATGTTATTCATCAATTAAAGTGGTGTCAGACATAGTGTGTCCTTACACACTAGCAAGAGGTGGTTTAGTATTTGAAAAACAATCACTCGTGGTGAGTGAAGGCGAGCCAGAGAAAGGACGAGCAAGCTTTCCAGCTCATTATGACAAGGGTCATACTTGTATTCAGGACACACGAATCTTAGTACCTTCATGCGAAAATCGGGTCACACTTGTGTGCGTGGACACGTTTTGTGTTACAATAATGTGGGACTTATACAGACAGATAAAAAAATAAACAAAAACAAGTCCTGAAAATATTTTGAATTTTTCTTATAAAATGTTTCCTTCTTAATATTACAATTGATCCAAATCACGGATAATGTAATGAATGTCGGAGCACAAATGTAGAAAACATTAAGAAGGAAGAGTTAAGTCATACGAAGCACAACAATTAGTGGCAGGAAAAGAGGATCAAGGATTAGATAACAAAATAGTTCTAATAATATTTTCAATGTTATTTAGGAAACAACACAGGCAAGGGAAACTAATGTTATAAATAAATAAACATGTACAATACATAGCAATGGAGAATATGGCACAAAATGTTAGGCCAAGGGTGGCCACCCCAGCTTACGAGGAAAGAGATCAATACTGCAACACGAGGCCACACTCACTGGCCATAAGTCACACCAACACAGGCGCCAAATGACCCATCCTCCTGCCTCCTACTCAACCTAAGATACTCTCGCTTCTTGTTCGTATGAGTATATTTCACTAATTAAACATGTTAAGTTACATTTTCTAACACAATGGACTATCTACTCCTCGTTAATTATCTTTCTACAACAAACATTTATAAAGATATTTCCCAAAGATGTTTATTTATCACATTCTTGTGCAGACAGTCAATAGGCGGAAAGGTTTAAGAAACACTACTATATAAAAAATTTTAAAAACACAAATATTTGATGAAAGTCCATTTCAAACAATCGACCAAAGAAAACATTGAAAATAATGTAGAATATGATGATCTATAAACATGATCCATTTCCGTCATTACTCCATCATTACTACTCCCTCTTAACAAATACAACTCATCCTCACCATCACAATGTTGTGTCAAGGACTCCTTGGCTTTCCTTTCCCATCATCCACGACCAGCCACTTGGCGCTATATAAGCTGTGCCGCTTCTCACCAACATCACCATTCACTCTTCGGTCTCAACATGGCTTGCAAGGTACAGTCTCACAACAATACACCTGCTTCAGACACACACCGCCTGCCTCACACACCTCACTAACGCTCATCTTATTCCTCACACCCACAGCTCATCGTCCTAGTCGCCCTCGTGGCTCTCTCCTCCGCCTCCTACGTACCCCAGGACTCCTATCAAACTGTAAGTACACCACCCTGCCTCTTTCCCTTACCCTCACCAACCTTTATTCATCGTGCAACACTTCCCCTCAAAAACCTTACTCCTCCTCCTATTGCAGGCACCCGCCAACTATGACTTCAACTACGAAGTTAATGACGCTCCTTCCGGCAACAATTACGGCCACTCGGAATCCCGCGATGGAGACAACACTCAAGGATACTACTTCGTGCAACTGCCCGACGGTCGCCTCCAGAAGGTCACCTACACTGTCCAAGGAAACTCAGGTTTCGTAGCCGATGTCACCTACGAAGGCGAGCCCCAGTACCCTGACAGCGGGCGCCCACACCAGACTTACGGCACCCCAACACCCCATTACGCATAGTGAAAATACTTCCGTCCCCATCCCGAGGGCGACGCCAGGACCCGCATCACTCCCCTTCACTCCTTTCTGTATTTATTAACTCGCCTCATGCATAACTTGCAATAAACTCAAGGCAAGCATTCCACTCCTGTTTATGCTTCTTCACTCCCCTCCTCTTGCTGCCAACACTGACCGCCGCCATCAACACTGCTAGTGTCAGCCTTGTCAGCCCGCCACTCCAGTAACACTGTTACACATATATACGGGTTTATCATAGTAAAATAAGGTGAGACATGATGGACTTGAATCTCGCGATTAGAAGACTCGCAGGCAAGTTGAAACGGAGAACGAGTGTTAAGTTTGTTTAGGGTAAGGGGAAGGGAATTTGGCGGGAACATGGATAAAGAGCACAGCCTAGCTATGGGAAAAGTTTGGAGGGTTCCTTGTTCAAATTGGCAGGAGTTGTCAGTGGACTAACTGGAGGAGCAGAGGGTTCCGTGGTTGGCACCCATAGCTACCGTAGCAAGAAGGTTGTAGTTGCTGAAACACTGCATGGCAACGTGGATGTGGTACCCATAGCCTTGTGAGGTTGCTCAGAGGGTGTTTCTGCTGTACCTGTGTCTTCCTGGCGGGTGTATTGACGCCTCAACTGTTGTGTGGTGGCTTCCATCACAAAGCCAAGGACTTCAAGAGGCTGCCACCTACAAACACCAGCTAGGGATGCACGGAATCTTTCGTGTTTTTTTTTATGTAGTATTTAGTGCTGATTGTATTGTAGTAAGTACCGAGACATTATCAGGAACCAAGTATGATGTTATTCATCAATTAAAGTGGTGTCAGACATAGTGTGTCCTTACACACTAGCAAGAGGTGGTTTAGTATTTGAAAAACAATCACTCGTGGTGAGTGAAGGCGAGCCAGAGAAAGGACGAGCAAGCTTTCCAGCTCATTATGACAAGGGTCATACTTGTATTCAGGACACACGAATCTTAGTACCTTCATGCGAAAATCGGGTCACACTTGTGTGCGTGGACACGTTTTGTGTTACAATAATGTGGGACTTATACAGACAGATAAAAAAATAAACAAAAACAAGTCCTGAAAATATTTTGAATTTTTCTTATAAAATGTTTCCTTCTTAATATTACAATTGATCCAAATCACGGATAATGTAATGAATGTCGGAGCACAAATGTAGAAAACATTAAGAAGGAAGAGTTAAGTCATACGAAGCACAACAATTAGTGGCAGGAAAAGAGGATCAAGGATTAGATAACAAAATAGTTCTAATAATATTTTCAATGTTATTTAGGAAACAACACAGGCAAGGGAAACTAATGTTATAAATAAATAAACATGTACAATACATAGCAATGGAGAATATGGCACAAAATGTTAGGCCAAGGGTGGCCACCCCAGCTTACGAGGAAAGAGATCAATACTGCAACACGAGGCCACACTCACTGGCCATAAGTCACACCAACACAGGCGCCAAATGACCCATCCTCCTGCCTCCTACTCAACCTAAGATACTCTCGCTTCTTGTTCGTATGAGTATATTTCACTAATTAAACATGTTAAGTTACATTTTCTAACACAATGGACTATCTACTCCTCGTTAATTATCTTTCTACAACAAACATTTATAAAGATATTTCCCAAAGATGTTTATTTATCACATTCTTGTGCAGACAGTCAATAGGCGGAAAGGTTTAAGAAACACTACTATATAAAAAATTTTAAAAACACAAATATTTGATGAAAGTCCATTTCAAACAATCGACCAAAGAAAACATTGAAAATAATGTAGAATATGATGATCTATAAACATGATCCATTTCCGTCATTACTCCATCATTACTACTCCCTCTTAACAAATACAACTCATCCTCACCATCACAATGTTGTGTCAAGGACTCCTTGGCTTTCCTTTCCCATCATCCACGACCAGCCACTTGGCGCTATATAAGCTGTGCCGCTTCTCACCAACATCACCATTCACTCTTCGGTCTCAACATGGCTTGCAAGGTACAGTCTCACAACAATACACCTGCTTCAGACACACACCGCCTGCCTCACACACCTCACTAACACTCATCTTATTCCTCACACCCACAGCTCATCGTCCTAGTCGCCCTCGTGGCTCTCTCCTCCGCCTCCTACGTACCCCAGGACTCCTATCAAACTGTAAGTACACCACCCTGCCTCCTTCCCTTACCCTCACCAACCTTTATTCATCGTGCAACACTTCCCCTCAAAAACCTTACTCCTCCTCCTATTGCAGGCACCCGCCAACTATGACTTCAACTACGAAGTTAATGACGCTCCTTCCGGCAACAATTACGGCCACTCGGAATCCCGCGATGGAGACAACACTCAAGGATACTACTTCGTGCAACTGCCCGACGGTCGCCTCCAGAAGGTCACCTACACTGTCCAAGGAAACTCAGGTTTCGTAGCCGATGTCACCTACGAAGGCGAGCCCCAGTACCCTGACAGCGGGCGCCCACACCAGACTTACGGCACCCCAACACCCCATTACGCATAGTGAAAATACTTCCGTCCCCATCCCGAGGGCGACGCCAGGACCCGCATCACTCCCCTTCACTCCTTTCTGTATTTATTAACTCGCCTCATGCATAACTTGCAATAAACTCAAGGCAAGCATTCCACTCCTGTTTATGCTTCTTCACTCCCCTCCTCTTGCTGCCAACACTGACCGCCGCCATCAACACTGCTAGTGTCAGCCTTGTCAGCCCGCCACTCCAGTAACACTGTTACACATATATACGGGTTTATCATAGTAAAATAAGGTGAGACATGATGGACTTGAATCTCGCGATTAGAAGACTCGCAGGCAAGTTGAAACGGAGAACGAGTGTTAAGTTTGTTTAGGGTAAGGGGAAGGGAATTTGGCGGGAACATGGATAAAGAGCACAGCCTAGCTATGGGAAAAGTTTGGAGGGTTCCTTGTTCAAATTGGCAGGAGTTGTCAGTGGACTAACTGGAGGAGCAGAGGGTTCCGTGGTTGGCACCCATAGCTACCGTAGCAAGAAGGTTGTAGTTGCTGAAACACTGCATGGCAACGTGGATGTGGTACCCATAGCCTTGTGAGGTTGCTCAGAGGGTGTTTCTGCTGTACCTGTGTCTTCCTGGCGGGTGTATTGACGCCTCAACTGTTGTGTGGTGGCTTCCATCACAAAGCCAAGGACTTCAAGAGGCTGCCACCTACAAACACCAGCTAGGGATGCACGGAATCTTTCGTGTTTTTTTTTATGTAGTATTTAGTGCTGATTGTATTGTAGTAAGTACCGAGACATTATCAGGAACCAAGTATGATGTTATTCATCAATTAAAGTGGTGTCAGACATAGTGTGTCCTTACACACTAGCAAGAGGTGGTTTAGTATTTGAAAAACAATCACTCGTGGTGAGTGAAGGCGAGCCAGAGAAAGGACGAGCAAGCTTTCCAGCTCATTATGACAAGGGTCATACTTGTATTCAGGACACACGAATCTTAGTACCTTCATGCGAAAATCGGGTCACACTTGTGTGCGTGGACACGTTTTGTGTTACAATAATGTGGGACTTATACAGACAGATAAAAAAATAAACAAAAACAAGTCCTGAAAATATTTTGAATTTTTCTTATAAAATGTTTCCTTCTTAATATTACAATTGATCCAAATCACGGATAATGTAATGAATGTCGGAGCACAAATGTAGAAAACATTAAGAAGGAAGAGTTAAGTCATACGAAGCACAACAATTAGTGGCAGGAAAAGAGGATCAAGGATTAGATAACAAAATAGTTCTAATAATATTTTCAATGTTATTTAGGAAACAACACAGGCAAGGGAAACTAATGTTATAAATAAATAAACATGTACAATACATAGCAATGGAGAATATGGCACAAAATGTTAGGCCAAGGGTGGCCACCCCAGCTTACGAGGAAAGAGATCAATACTGCAACACGAGGCCACACTCACTGGCCATAAGTCACACCAACACAGGCGCCAAATGACCCATCCTCCTGCCTCCTACTCAACCTAAGATACTCTCGCTTCTTGTTCGTATGAGTATATTTCACTAATTAAACATGTTAAGTTACATTTTCTAACACAATGGACTATCTACTCCTCGTTAATTATCTTTCTACAACAAACATTTATAAAGATATTTCCCAAAGATGTTTATTTATCACATTCTTGTGCAGACAGTCAATAGGCGGAAAGGTTTAAGAAACACTACTATATAAAAAATTTTAAAAACACAAATATTTGATGAAAGTCCATTTCAAACAATCGACCAAAGAAAACATTGAAAATAATGTAGAATATGATGATCTATAAACATGATCCATTTCCGTCATTACTCCATCATTACTACTCCCTCTTAACAAATACAACTCATCCTCACCATCACAATGTTGTGTCAAGGACTCCTTGGCTTTCCTTTCCCATCATCCACGACCAGCCACTTGGCGCTATATAAGCTGTGCCGCTTCTCACCAACATCACCATTCACTCTTCGGTCTCAACATGGCTTGCAAGGTACAGTCTCACAACAATACACCTGCTTCAGACACACACCGCCTGCCTCACACACCTCACTAACGCTCATCTTATTCCTCACACCCACAGCTCATCGTCCTAGTCGCCCTCGTGGCTCTCTCCTCCGCCTCCTACGTACCCCAGGACTCCTATCAAACTGTAAGTACACCACCCTGCCTCCTTCCCTTACCCTCACCAACCTTTATTCATCGTGCAACACTTCCCCTCAAAAACCTTACTCCTCCTCCTATTGCAGGCACCCGCCAACTATGACTTCAACTACGAAGTTAATGACGCTCCTTCCGGCAACAATTACGGCCACTCGGAATCCCGCGATGGAGACAACACTCAAGGATACTACTTCGTGCAACTGCCCGACGGTCGCCTCCAGAAGGTCACCTACACTGTCCAAGGAAACTCAGGTTTCGTAGCCGATGTCACCTACGAAGGCGAGCCCCAGTACCCTGACAGCGGGCGCCCACACCAGACTTACGGCACCCCAACACCCCATTACGCATAGTGAAAATACTTCCGTCCCCATCCCGAGGGCGACGCCAGGACCCGCATCACTCCCCTTCACTCCTTTCTGTATTTATTAACTCGCCTCATGCATAACTTGCAATAAACTCAAGGCAAGCATTCCACTCCTGTTTATGCTTCTTCACTCCCCTCCTCTTGCTGCCAACACTGACCGCCGCCATCAACACTGCTAGTGTCAGCCTTGTCAGCCCGCCACTCCAGTAACACTGTTACACATATATACGGGTTTATCATAGTAAAATAAGGTGAGACATGATGGACTTGAATCTCGCGATTAGAAGACTCGCAGGCAAGTTGAAACGGAGAACGAGTGTTAAGTTTGTTTAGGGTAAGGGGAAGGGAATTTGGCGGGAACATGGATAAAGAGCACAGCCTAGCTATGGGAAAAGTTTGGAGGGTTCCTTGTTCAAATTGGCAGGAGTTGTCAGTGGACTAACTGGAGGAGCAGAGGGTTCCGTGGTTGGCACCCATAGCTACCGTAGCAAGAAGGTTGTAGTTGCTGAAACACTGCATGGCAACGTGGATGTGGTACCCATAGCCTTGTGAGGTTGCTCAGAGGGTGTTTCTGCTGTACCTGTGTCTTCCTGGCGGGTGTATTGACGCCTCAACTGTTGTGTGGTGGCTTCCATCACAAAGCCAAGGACTTCAAGAGGCTGCCACCTACAAACACCAGCTAGGGATGCACGGAATCTTTCGTGTTTTTTTTTATGTAGTATTTAGTGCTGATTGTATTGTAGTAAGTACCGAGACATTATCAGGAACCAAGTATGATGTTATTCATCAATTAAAGTGGTGTCAGACATAGTGTGTCCTTACACACTAGCAAGAGGTGGTTTAGTATTTGAAAAACAATCACTCGTGGTGAGTGAAGGCGAGCCAGAGAAAGGACGAGCAAGCTTTCCAGCTCATTATGACAAGGGTCATACTTGTATTCAGGACACACGAATCTTAGTACCTTCATGCGAAAATCGGGTCACACTTGTGTGCGTGGACACGTTTTGTGTTACAATAATGTGGGACTTATACAGACAGATAAAAAAATAAACAAAAACAAGTCCTGAAAATATTTTGAATTTTTCTTATAAAATGTTTCCTTCTTAATATTACAATTGATCCAAATCACGGATAATGTAATGAATGTCGGAGCACAAATGTAGAAAACATTAAGAAGGAAGAGTTAAGTCATACGAAGCACAACAATTAGTGGCAGGAAAAGAGGATCAAGGATTAGATAACAAAATAGTTCTAATAATATTTTCAATGTTATTTAGGAAACAACACAGGCAAGGGAAACTAATGTTATAAATAAATAAACATGTACAATACATAGCAATGGAGAATATGGCACAAAATGTTAGGCCAAGGGTGGCCACCCCAGCTTACGAGGAAAGAGATCAATACTGCAACACGAGGCCACACTCACTGGCCATAAGTCACACCAACACAGGCGCCAAATGACCCATCCTCCTGCCTCCTACTCAACCTAAGATACTCTCGCTTCTTGTTCGTATGAGTATATTTCACTAATTAAACATGTTAAGTTACATTTTCTAACACAATGGACTATCTACTCCTCGTTAATTATCTTTCTACAACAAACATTTATAAAGATATTTCCCAAAGATGTTTATTTATCACATTCTTGTGCAGACAGTCAATAGGCGGAAAGGTTTAAGAAACACTACTATATAAAAAATTTTAAAAACACAAATATTTGATGAAAGTCCATTTCAAACAATCGACCAAAGAAAACATTGAAAATAATGTAGAATATGATGATCTATAAACATGATCCATTTCCGTCATTACTCCATCATTACTACTCCCTCTTAACAAATACAACTCATCCTCACCATCACAATGTTGTGTCAAGGACTCCTTGGCTTTCCTTTCCCATCATCCACGACCAGCCACTTGGCGCTATATAAGCTGTGCCGCTTCTCACCAACATCACCATTCACTCTTCGGTCTCAACATGGCTTGCAAGGTACAGTCTCACAACAATACACCTGCTTCAGACACACACCGCCTGCCTCACACACCTCACTAACGCTCATCTTATTCCTCACACCCACAGCTCATCGTCCTAGTCGCCCTCGTGGCTCTCTCCTCCGCCTCCTACGTACCCCAGGACTCCTATCAAACTGTAAGTACACCACCCTGCCTCTTTCCCTTACCCTCACCAACCTTTATTCATCGTGCAACACTTCCCCTCAAAAACCTTACTCCTCCTCCTATTGCAGGCACCCGCCAACTATGACTTCAACTACGAAGTTAATGACGCTCCTTCCGGCAACAATTACGGCCACTCGGAATCCCGCGATGGAGACAACACTCAAGGATACTACTTCGTGCAACTGCCCGACGGTCGCCTCCAGAAGGTCACCTACACTGTCCAAGGAAACTCAGGTTTCGTAGCCGATGTCACCTACGAAGGCGAGCCCCAGTACCCTGACAGCGGGCGCCCACACCAGACTTACGGCACCCCAACACCCCATTACGCATAGTGAAAATACTTCCGTCCCCATCCCGAGGGCGACGCCAGGACCCGCATCACTCCCCTTCACTCCTTTCTGTATTTATTAACTCGCCTCATGCATAACTTGCAATAAACTCAAGGCAAGCATTCCACTCCTGTTTATGCTTCTTCACTCCCCTCCTCTTGCTGCCAACACTGACCGCCGCCATCAACACTGCTAGTGTCAGCCTTGTCAGCCCGCCACTCCAGTAACACTGTTACACATATATACGGGTTTATCATAGTAAAATAAGGTGAGACATGATGGACTTGAATCTCGCGATTAGAAGACTCGCAGGCAAGTTGAAACGGAGAACGAGTGTTAAGTTTGTTTAGGGTAAGGGGAAGGGAATTTGGCGGGAACATGGATAAAGAGCACAGCCTAGCTATGGGAAAAGTTTGGAGGGTTCCTTGTTCAAATTGGCAGGAGTTGTCAGTGGACTAACTGGAGGAGCAGAGGGTTCCGTGGTTGGCACCCATAGCTACCGTAGCAAGAAGGTTGTAGTTGCTGAAACACTGCATGGCAACGTGGATGTGGTACCCATAGCCTTGTGAGGTTGCTCAGAGGGTGTTTCTGCTGTACCTGTGTCTTCCTGGCGGGTGTATTGACGCCTCAACTGTTGTGTGGTGGCTTCCATCACAAAGCCAAGGACTTCAAGAGGCTGCCACCTACAAACACCAGCTAGGGATGCACGGAATCTTTCGTGTTTTTTTTTATGTAGTATTTAGTGCTGATTGTATTGTAGTAAGTACCGAGACATTATCAGGAACCAAGTATGATGTTATTCATCAATTAAAGTGGTGTCAGACATAGTGTGTCCTTACACACTAGCAAGAGGTGGTTTAGTATTTGAAAAACAATCACTCGTGGTGAGTGAAGGCGAGCCAGAGAAAGGACGAGCAAGCTTTCCAGCTCATTATGACAAGGGTCATACTTGTATTCAGGACACACGAATCTTAGTACCTTCATGCGAAAATCGGGTCACACTTGTGTGCGTGGACACGTTTTGTGTTACAATAATGTGGGACTTATACAGACAGATAAAAAAATAAACAAAAACAAGTCCTGAAAATATTTTGAATTTTTCTTATAAAATGTTTCCTTCTTAATATTACAATTGATCCAAATCACGGATAATGTAATGAATGTCGGAGCACAAATGTAGAAAACATTAAGAAGGAAGAGTTAAGTCATACGAAGCACAACAATTAGTGGCAGGAAAAGAGGATCAAGGATTAGATAACAAAATAGTTCTAATAATATTTTCAATGTTATTTAGGAAACAACACAGGCAAGGGAAACTAATGTTATAAATAAATAAACATGTACAATACATAGCAATGGAGAATATGGCACAAAATGTTAGGCCAAGGGTGGCCACCCCAGCTTACGAGGAAAGAGATCAATACTGCAACACGAGGCCACACTCACTGGCCATAAGTCACACCAACACAGGCGCCAAATGACCCATCCTCCTGCCTCCTACTCAACCTAAGATACTCTCGCTTCTTGTTCGTATGAGTATATTTCACTAATTAAACATGTTAAGTTACATTTTCTAACACAATGGACTATCTACTCCTCGTTAATTATCTTTCTACAACAAACATTTATAAAGATATTTCCCAAAGATGTTTATTTATCACATTCTTGTGCAGACAGTCAATAGGCGGAAAGGTTTAAGAAACACTACTATATAAAAAATTTTAAAAACACAAATATTTGATGAAAGTCCATTTCAAACAATCGACCAAAGAAAACATTGAAAATAATGTAGAATATGATGATCTATAAACATGATCCATTTCCGTCATTACTCCATCATTACTACTCCCTCTTAACAAATACAACTCATCCTCACCATCACAATGTTGTGTCAAGGACTCCTTGGCTTTCCTTTCCCATCATCCACGACCAGCCACTTGGCGCTATATAAGCTGTGCCGCTTCTCACCAACATCACCATTCACTCTTCGGTCTCAACATGGCTTGCAAGGTACAGTCTCACAACAATACACCTGCTTCAGACACACACCGCCTGCCTCACACACCTCACTAACGCTCATCTTATTCCTCACACCCACAGCTCATCGTCCTAGTCGCCCTCGTGGCTCTCTCCTCCGCCTCCTACGTACCCCAGGACTCCTATCAAACTGTAAGTACACCACCCTGCCTCTTTCCCTTACCCTCACCAACCTTTATTCATCGTGCAACACTTCCCCTCAAAAACCTTACTCCTCCTCCTATTGCAGGCACCCGCCAACTATGACTTCAACTACGAAGTTAATGACGCTCCTTCCGGCAACAATTACGGCCACTCGGAATCCCGCGATGGAGACAACACTCAAGGATACTACTTCGTGCAACTGCCCGACGGTCGCCTCCAGAAGGTCACCTACACTGTCCAAGGAAACTCAGGTTTCGTAGCCGATGTCACCTACGAAGGCGAGCCCCAGTACCCTGACAGCGGGCGCCCACACCAGACTTACGGCACCCCAACACCCCATTACGCATAGTGAAAATACTTCCGTCCCCATCCCGAGGGCGACGCCAGGACCCGCATCACTCCCCTTCACTCCTTTCTGTATTTATTAACTCGCCTCATGCATAACTTGCAATAAACTCAAGGCAAGCATTCCACTCCTGTTTATGCTTCTTCACTCCCCTCCTCTTGCTGCCAACACTGACCGCCGCCATCAACACTGCTAGTGTCAGCCTTGTCAGCCCGCCACTCCAGTAACACTGTTACACATATATACGGGTTTATCATAGTAAAATAAGGTGAGACATGATGGACTTGAATCTCGCGATTAGAAGACTCGCAGGCAAGTTGAAACGGAGAACGAGTGTTAAGTTTGTTTAGGGTAAGGGGAAGGGAATTTGGCGGGAACATGGATAAAGAGCACAGCCTAGCTATGGGAAAAGTTTGGAGGGTTCCTTGTTCAAATTGGCAGGAGTTGTCAGTGGACTAACTGGAGGAGCAGAGGGTTCCGTGGTTGGCACCCATAGCTACCGTAGCAAGAAGGTTGTAGTTGCTGAAACACTGCATGGCAACGTGGATGTGGTACCCATAGCCTTGTGAGGTTGCTCAGAGGGTGTTTCTGCTGTACCTGTGTCTTCCTGGCGGGTGTATTGACGCCTCAACTGTTGTGTGGTGGCTTCCATCACAAAGCCAAGGACTTCAAGAGGCTGCCACCTACAAACACCAGCTAGGGATGCACAGAATCTTTCGTGTTTTTTTTTATGTAGTATTTAGTGCTGATTGTATTGTAGTAAGTACCGAGACATTATCAGGAACCAAGTATGATGTTATTCATCAATTAAAGTGGTGTCAGACATAGTGTGTCCTTACACACTAGCAAGAGGTGGTTTAGTATTTGAAAAACAATCACTCGTGGTGAGTGAAGGCGAGCCAGAGAAAGGACGAGCAAGCTTTCCAGCTCATTATGACAAGGGTCATACTTGTATTCAGGACACACGAATCTTAGTACCTTCATGCGAAAATCGGGTCACACTTGTGTGCGTGGACACGTTTTGTGTTACAATAATGTGGGACTTATACAGACAGATAAAAAAATAAACAAAAACAAGTCCTGAAAATATTTTGAATTTTTCTTATAAAATGTTTCCTTCTTAATATTACAATTGATCCAAATCACGGATAATGTAATGAATGTCGGAGCACAAATGTAGAAAACATTAAGAAGGAAGAGTTAAGTCATACGAAGCACAACAATTAGTGGCAGGAAAAGAGGATCAAGGATTAGATAACAAAATAGTTCTAATAATATTTTCAATGTTATTTAGGAAACAACACAGGCAAGGGAAACTAATGTTATAAATAAATAAACATGTACAATACATAGCAATGGAGAATATGGCACAAAATGTTAGGCCAAGGGTGGCCACCCCAGCTTACGAGGAAAGAGATCAATACTGCAACACGAGGCCACACTCACTGGCCATAAGTCACACCAACACAGGCGCCAAATGACCCATCCTCCTGCCTCCTACTCAACCTAAGATACTCTCGCTTCTTGTTCGTATGAGTATATTTCACTAATTAAACATGTTAAGTTACATTTTCTAACACAATGGACTATCTACTCCTCGTTAATTATCTTTCTACAACAAACATTTATAAAGATATTTCCCAAAGATGTTTATTTATCACATTCTTGTGCAGACAGTCAATAGGCGGAAAGGTTTAAGAAACACTACTATATAAAAAATTTTAAAAACACAAATATTTGATGAAAGTCCATTTCAAACAATCGACCAAAGAAAACATTGAAAATAATGTAGAATATGATGATCTATAAACATGATCCATTTCCGTCATTACTCCATCATTACTACTCCCTCTTAACAAATACAACTCATCCTCACCATCACAATGTTGTGTCAAGGACTCCTTGGCTTTCCTTTCCCATCATCCACGACCAGCCACTTGGCGCTATATAAGCTGTGCCGCTTCTCACCAACATCACCATTCACTCTTCGGTCTCAACATGGCTTGCAAGGTACAGTCTCACAACAATACACCTGCTTCAGACACACACCGCCTGCCTCACACACCTCACTAACGCTCATCTTATTCCTCACACCCACAGCTCATCGTCCTAGTCGCCCTCGTGGCTCTCTCCTCCGCCTCCTACGTACCCCAGGACTCCTATCAAACTGTAAGTACACCACCCTGCCTCTTTCCCTTACCCTCACCAACCTTTATTCATCGTGCAACACTTCCCCTCAAAAACCTTACTCCTCCTCCTATTGCAGGCACCCGCCAACTATGACTTCAACTACGAAGTTAATGACGCTCCTTCCGGCAACAATTACGGCCACTCGGAATCCCGCGATGGAGACAACACTCAAGGATACTACTTCGTGCAACTGCCCGACGGTCGCCTCCAGAAGGTCACCTACACTGTCCAAGGAAACTCAGGTTTCGTAGCCGATGTCACCTACGAAGGCGAGCCCCAGTACCCTGACAGCGGGCGCCCACACCAGACTTACGGCACCCCAACACCCCATTACGCATAGTGAAAATACTTCCGTCCCCATCCCGAGGGCGACGCCAGGACCCGCATCACTCCCCTTCACTCCTTTCTGTATTTATTAACTCGCCTCATGCATAACTTGCAATAAACTCAAGGCAAGCATTCCACTCCTGTTTATGCTTCTTCACTCCCCTCCTCTTGCTGCCAACACTGACCGCCGCCATCAACACTGCTAGTGTCAGCCTTGTCAGCCCGCCACTCCAGTAACACTGTTACACATATATACGGGTTTATCATAGTAAAATAAGGTGAGACATGATGGACTTGAATCTCGCGATTAGAAGACTCGCAGGCAAGTTGAAACGGAGAACGAGTGTTAAGTTTGTTTAGGGTAAGGGGAAGGGAATTTGGCGGGAACATGGATAAAGAGCACAGCCTAGCTATGGGAAAAGTTTGGAGGGTTCCTTGTTCAAATTGGCAGGAGTTGTCAGTGGACTAACTGGAGGAGCAGAGGGTTCCGTGGTTGGCACCCATAGCTACCGTAGCAAGAAGGTTGTAGTTGCTGAAACACTGCATGGCAACGTGGATGTGGTACCCATAGCCTTGTGAGGTTGCTCAGAGGGTGTTTCTGCTGTACCTGTGTCTTCCTGGCGGGTGTATTGACGCCTCAACTGTTGTGTGGTGGCTTCCATCACAAAGCCAAGGACTTCAAGAGGCTGCCACCTACAAACACCAGCTAGGGATGCACGGAATCTTTCGTGTTTTTTTTTATGTAGTATTTAGTGCTGATTGTATTGTAGTAAGTACCGAGACATTATCAGGAACCAAGTATGATGTTATTCATCAATTAAAGTGGTGTCAGACATAGTGTGTCCTTACACACTAGCAAGAGGTGGTTTAGTATTTGAAAAACAATCACTCGTGGTGAGTGAAGGCGAGCCAGAGAAAGGACGAGCAAGCTTTCCAGCTCATTATGACAAGGGTCATACTTGTATTCAGGACACACGAATCTTAGTACCTTCATGCGAAAATCGGGTCACACTTGTGTGCGTGGACACGTTTTGTGTTACAATAATGTGGGACTTATACAGACAGATAAAAAAATAAACAAAAACAAGTCCTGAAAATATTTTGAATTTTTCTTATAAAATGTTTCCTTCTTAATATTACAATTGATCCAAATCACGGATAATGTAATGAATGTCGGAGCACAAATGTAGAAAACATTAAGAAGGAAGAGTTAAGTCATACGAAGCACAACAATTAGTGGCAGGAAAAGAGGATCAAGGATTAGATAACAAAATAGTTCTAATAATATTTTCAATGTTATTTAGGAAACAACACAGGCAAGGGAAACTAATGTTATAAATAAATAAACATGTACAATACATAGCAATGGAGAATATGGCACAAAATGTTAGGCCAAGGGTGGCCACCCCAGCTTACGAGGAAAGAGATCAATACTGCAACACGAGGCCACACTCACTGGCCATAAGTCACACCAACACAGGCGCCAAATGACCCATCCTCCTGCCTCCTACTCAACCTAAGATACTCTCGCTTCTTGTTCGTATGAGTATATTTCACTAATTAAACATGTTAAGTTACATTTTCTAACACAATGGACTATCTACTCCTCGTTAATTATCTTTCTACAACAAACATTTATAAAGATATTTCCCAAAGATGTTTATTTATCACATTCTTGTGCAGACAGTCAATAGGCGGAAAGGTTTAAGAAACACTACTATATAAAAAAATTTTAAAACACAAATATTTGATGAAAGTCCATTTCAAACAATCGACCAAAGAAAACATTGAAAATAATGTAGAATATGATGATCTATAAACATGATCCATTTCCGTCATTACTCCATCATTACTACTCCCTCTTAACAAATACAACTCATCCTCACCATCACAATGTTGTGTCAAGGACTCCTTGGCTTTCCTTTCCCATCATCCACGACCAGCCACTTGGCGCTATATAAGCTGTGCCGCTTCTCACCAACATCACCATTCACTCTTCGGTCTCAACATGGCTTGCAAGGTACAGTCTCACAACAATACACCTGCTTCAGACACACACCGCCTGCCTCACACACCTCACTAACGCTCATCTTATTCCTCACACCCACAGCTCATCGTCCTAGTCGCCCTCGTGGCTCTCTCCTCCGCCTCCTACGTACCCCAGGACTCCTATCAAACTGTAAGTACACCACCCTGCCTCTTTCCCTTACCCTCACCAACCTTTATTCATCGTGCAACACTTCCCCTCAAAAACCTTACTCCTCCTCCTATTGCAGGCACCCGCCAACTATGACTTCAACTACGAAGTTAATGACGCTCCTTCCGGCAACAATTACGGCCACTCGGAATCCCGCGATGGAGACAACACTCAAGGATACTACTTCGTGCAACTGCCCGACGGTCGCCTCCAGAAGGTCACCTACACTGTCCAAGGAAACTCAGGTTTCGTAGCCGATGTCACCTACGAAGGCGAGCCCCAGTACCCTGACAGCGGGCGCCCACACCAGACTTACGGCACCCCAACACCCCATTACGCATAGTGAAAATACTTCCGTCCCCATCCCGAGGGCGACGCCAGGACCCGCATCACTCCCCTTCACTCCTTTCTGTATTTATTAACTCGCCTCATGCATAACTTGCAATAAACTCAAGGCAAGCATTCCACTCCTGTTTATGCTTCTTCACTCCCCTCCTCTTGCTGCCAACACTGACCGCCGCCATCAACACTGCTAGTGTCAGCCTTGTCAGCCCGCCACTCCAGTAACACTGTTACACATATATACGGGTTTATCATAGTAAAATAAGGTGAGACATGATGGACTTGAATCTCGCGATTAGAAGACTCGCAGGCAAGTTGAAACGGAGAACGAGTGTTAAGTTTGTTTAGGGTAAGGGGAAGGGAATTTGGCGGGAACATGGATAAAGAGCACAGCCTAGCTATGGGAAAAGTTTGGAGGGTTCCTTGTTCAAATTGGCAGGAGTTGTCAGTGGACTAACTGGAGGAGCAGAGGGTTCCGTGGTTGGCACCCATAGCTACCGTAGCAAGAAGGTTGTAGTTGCTGAAACACTGCATGGCAACGTGGATGTGGTACCCATAGCCTTGTGAGGTTGCTCAGAGGGTGTTTCTGCTGTACCTGTGTCTTCCTGGCGGGTGTATTGACGCCTCAACTGTTGTGTGGTGGCTTCCATCACAAAGCCAAGGACTTCAAGAGGCTGCCACCTACAAACACCAGCTAGGGATGCACGGAATCTTTCGTGTTTTTTTTTATGTAGTATTTAGTGCTGATTGTATTGTAGTAAGTACCGAGACATTATCAGGAACCAAGTATGATGTTATTCATCAATTAAAGTGGTGTCAGACATAGTGTGTCCTTACACACTAGCAAGGTGGTTTAGTATTTGAAAAACAATCACTCGTGGTGAGTGAAGGCGAGCCAGAGAAAGGACGAGCAAGCTTTCCAGCTCATTATGACAAGGGTCATACTTGTATTCAGGACACACGAATCTTAGTACCTTCATGCGAAAATCGGGTCACACTTGTGTGCGTGGACACGTTTTGTGTTACAATAATGTGGGACTTATACAGACAGATAAAAAAATAAACAAAAACAAGTCCTGAAAATATTTTGAATTTTTCTTATAAAATGTTTCCTTCTTAATATTACAATTGATCCAAATCACGGATAATGTAATGAATGTCGGAGCACAAATGTAGAAAACATTAAGAAGGAAGAGTTAAGTCATACGAAGCACAACAATTAGTGGCAGGAAAAGAGGATCAAGGATTAGATAACAAAATAGTTCTAACAACATTTTCAATGTTATTTAGGAAACAACACAGGCAAGGGAAACTAATGTTATAAATAAATAAACATGTACAATACATAGCAATGGAGAATATGGCACAAAATGTTAGGCCAAGGGTGGCCACACCAGCTTACGAGGAAAGAGATCAATACTGCAACACGAGACCACACTCATTGGCCATAAGTAACACCAACACAGGCGTCAAATGACCCATCCTCCTGCCTCCTACTCAACCTAAGATACTCTCGCTTCTTCTTCGTATGAGTATATTTCACTAATTAAACATGTTAAGTTACATTTTCTAACACGTTGGACTATCGGCTCTACAACAAACATTTATAGAGATATTGCCCAAAGAGGTTAATATATCACATTATTGTGCAGACAATCAATAGTCGGAAACGTTTAAGAAACACTACTATATAAAAAATAAAAAAAACACAAATATTTGATGAAAGTCCATTTCAAACAATCGATCAAAGAAAACATTGAAAATAATGTAGAATATGATGATCTATAAACATGATCCATTTCCGTCATTACTCCATCATTACTACTCCCTCTTAACAAATACAACTCATCCTCACCATCACAATGTTGTGTCAAGGACTCCTTGGCTTTCCTTTCCCATCATCCACGACCAGCCACTTGGCGCTATATAAGCTGTGCCGCTTCTCACCAACATCACCATTCACTCTTCGGTCTCAACATGGCTTGCAAGGTACAGTCTCACAACAATACACCTGCTTCAGACACACACCACCTGCCTCACACACCTCACTAACGCTCATCTTATTCCTCACACCCACAGCTCATCGTCCTAGTCGCCCTCGTGGCTCTCTCCTCCGCCTCCTACGTACCCCAGGACTCCTATCAAACTGTAAGTACACCACCCTGCCTCTTTCCCTTACCCTCACCAACCTTTATTCATCGTGCAACACTTCCCCTCAAAAACCTTACTCCTCCTCCTCCTGCAGGCACCCGCCAACTATGACTTCAACTACGAAGTTAATGACGCTCCTTCCGGCAACAACTACGGCCACTCGGAATCCCGCGATGGAGACAACACTCAAGGATACTACTTCGTGCAACTGCCCGACGGTCGCCTCCAGAAGGTCACTTACACTGTCCAAGGAAACTCAGGTTTCGTAGCCGATGTTACCTACGAAGGCGAGCCCCAGTACCCTGCTAACAGCGGGCGCCCACACCAGAGTTACGGCACCCCAGCACCACATTACGCATAGTGAAAACACTTCCATCCCCATCCCGAGGGCGACGCCAGGACCCGGATCACTCCCCTTCACTCCTTTCTGTATTTATTAACTCGCCTTATGCATAACTTGCAATAAACTCAAGGCAAGCATTAGTTTGTTCCATGAATTTCTTCCTTCTGTTGGCACCACTGACCGCCGCTACCAACACCGCTGTCAGACTCGACATCACACCAAGTCAACTCAGCCTTCTACTACGTAACACTTGATAATACGACGGAAGCACATGTTGCTGCAGGTGTCCTGACAAACGTAAGTATAGCAACCCTTCCCACGGCCGCAGGGAAGCACTACCTGTTGAAACATAACCTGTGGTGACTTGAATGTACCTGCTTTTTACTAACACTGTTATATTATTTCACTTAAACATTCCTGCATTCTTTGTATGTGGGTCAAGGTAGGCTGCACCATTACATTCAACGTGAGAGGCCTTCCATTTATGTTTATGAGACTCTTGTGAAAACATTCAACACGATCCACTAGTCCAGACATGACATTCTTCTTCCACCTCTACACACGCACCTCAACCTTATGAAAAACTGTCTCAAAGTCACGGGCAAGGGAGGTACAAAGGAATACAAAGGAGCTCAAAGGAATAACAGTCCTACTGGACTTAACGAACCTGTCCGTGTGGCTACACTCTACTACTATAGTATCTACATGTTAGACACAAAGGCACAGCAAAGTGGAAGGATCATCTCCATCCACCACTCCCTCTAGCCGAAGCTGGCCTGAAAAGCAAGCCTTACCATGTAGTGGGGAAAAATAGCATAGATTTTGTATAGGAAAGTTAGAAAACGGGCGTTATTAATGACTATTACTACCACTACAATAAAAAATCAATATTTATATGCAATATTGAAAAACTCGATTTTTAGAACTAATACTAAATGCTTATCGACTTAATTTTTAAACGATTCAATTGTGTTTCTGTTAACTATTTCTGCTGATAAAGACTCCCAAATATTCACGACCCTATTAGAGAAAAAGTGTTTTGCTTCGTTTCTTCTAAATGATTATCAATGAACTTGAAGCTATTGTTACGATTGGTGCTTGCGAGATCAGTAATTAAATATTCGTGTATGTATATTGTCAAAATCTCGGAATACTCAAAATACGTCTGTTATGTCCTTTCGGAGCCTACGTCTACATAAACTGAACCAGTGAAGACCTTTTAGTCGTTCCTCGTAAGACTTGTTTCACAGTTTGTTTATAGGATGGTGACCAGTACTGAATGCAATATTCTAGAAAAGTGCGTATAAGTGCATTAAATAGTGTATGGATAATCTTTTCAGATTTATGCTCAAAAGTTCTTCCGATGAAGCCGACCAGTTTGTTAACTCTCTTAACAAGGTCTGAACAATGTTTACTAGGTTTAAGGTCATTATCAATCGTTACCTCTTAGTCTATTTCATGGCTAACCTTGAAAAGATCTGAGCAGTTCGTTGTATATTTAGTTTAATGATTATTGTTTTCGATATACTAAAATTAACATTTCTCAACATTAAATTCCACCTGCAATTTTCAGAGCAACTGACTAAAATGTCGAAGTTCGATAGTAATTGTAATTTTTCGGCGGTTGTAGTAAATTTAGTCGTGATTACCGTAACATCGTCAAATTTCGGTATCTTACAGGTGAGGCCTGCATCGATATCATTGACATTAATAGGAAAAAGAATGGGGCCAAGTACAGATCCCTGTGGCACACTGCTTATAACGTCTTGCCAGTTAGATGATTTGCAGTTTATAACAACGCGTTATGTTTTCTCTGAAAGCCAGTCATCAAGCCACGTAAGAACTTTCTCAGCTATACTAAGTAACTAATGTTTTTTTTAAGTAATTGTTTATGGAAAACTTTCTCAAACGCTTTTTGAAAGTCAAGATAAAAACACATTTACGCTTTTGTCTCGTCATAAATGTTGAATTCATCGATAAAGAAAGAGTCTAGCAAATTCATTTAACAAGATAGTCTGTTTCGAAAGCAATGTTGAATTATAAATCAGAATATTTAATTCCACAAATCTCAGTAATTTATCGCGTATTAAAAGTTTCATAAATTTACCATTTGAGACTCATTGGTCCTAAGTTATGCAGTATCAGTTTCTCTCCTTTGTTTTGTGTAGCACCATTACTACTCCCACTAAGTAAATACAACTCATCCTCACCATGATAATGTTGTGTCAAGGACTCTTTGGCTTTCCTTCCCCATCATCCACGACCAGCCACTTGGCGCTATATAAACCGTGCCGCTTCTCACCAACATCATCATTCACTCTTCGGTCTCAACATGGCTTGCAAGGTACAGTCTCACAACAATACACCTGCTTCAGACACACACCACCTGCCTCACACACCTCACTAACGCTCATCTTATTCCTCACACCCACAGCTCATCGTCCTAGTCGCCCTCGTGGCTCTCTCCTCCGCCTCCTACGTACCCCAGGACTCCTATCAAACTGTAAGTACACCACCCTGCCTCCTTCCCTTACCCTCACCAACCTTTATTCATCGTGCAACACTTCCCCTCAAAAACCTTACTCCTCCTGCTCCTATTGCAGGCACCCGCCAACTATGACTTCAACTACGAAGTTAATGACGCTCCTTCCGGCAACAACTACGGCCACTCGGAAGCCCGCGATGGAGACAACACTCAAGGATACTACTTCGTGCAACTACCCGACGGTCGCCTCCAGAAGGTCACCTACACTGTCCAAGGAAACTCAGGTTTCGTAGCCGATGTCACCTACGAAGGCGAGCCCCAGTACCCTTCTAACAGCGGGCGCCCACACCAGAGTTACGGCACCCCAGCACCCCATTACGCATAGTGAAAACACTTCCATCCCCATTCCGAGGGCGACGCCAGGACCCGCATCACTCCCCTTCACTCCTTTCTGTATTTATTTACTCGCCTCATTCATAACTTGCAATAAACTCAAGGCAAGCATTCCACTCCTGATTATCCTTCTTCACTCACCTCCTCCTACTGCCAACACCCTGACCGCCGCCATCAACACTGCTGGTGTCAGCCTTGTCAGCCCACCACTCCAGTAACACTGTTACACATATATACGGGTTTATCATAGTAAAATAAGGTGAGACATGATGGACTTGAATCTCGCGATTAGAAGGCTCGCAGGCAAGTTGAAACGGAGAACGAGTGTTAAGTTTGTTTAGGGTAAGGGGCCGGGGAATTTGGCGGGAACTTGAATAAAGAGCACAGCCTAGCTATTGGACAAAATTTGGAGGGTTCCTTTTTAAAATTGGGAGGAGTTGTCAGTGGACTAACTGGAGGAGCAGAGGGTTTCGTGGTTGGCATCCATAGCTACCGTAGCAAGAAGGTTGTACTTGCTGAAACACTGCATATCGACGTGGATGTGGTACCCCTAGCCTTGTGAGGTGGCTCAGAGGATGTTTCTGCTGTACCTGTGTCTTCCTGGCGGGTGTATTTACGCCTCAATTGCTGTGTGGTGGCTTCCATCACAAAGCCAAGGACTTGAAGAGGCTGCCACCTACAAACACCAGATAGGGATGCACAGAGTCTTTTGTGTTATTTTTGATTTAGTATTTAGTGCTGATTGTATTATAGTAAGTACCACCTACAAACACCAGATAGGGATGCAAAGAATCTTTGGTGTTATTTTTTATTTAGTATTTAGTGCTGATTGTATTGTAGTAAGTACCACCTACAAACACCAGATAGGGATGCAAAGAATCTTTGGTGTTATTTTTGATGTAGTATTTAGTGCTGATTGTATTGTAGTAAGTACCGAGACATTATCAGGAACAGAGTATGATGTTATTCATCAATTAAAGTGGTGTCAGACATAGTGTGTCCTTACACCCTAGCAAGAGGTGGTTTAGTATTGAAAAAATATCACTCGTGGTGAGTCAAGGCGACCCAAAGACAGGACGGGCAAGCTTTCCAGCTCATTATGACAAGGGCCATACTTGTATTCAGGACACACGAATCTTAGTACCTTGACGCAAAAATCGGGTCACACTTGTGTGTGTGGACACGTTTTGGGTTACAATAATGTGGGACTTGTACAGACAGATAAAAAAATAAACTAAAACAAGTCCTGAAATTATTTTGAATTTTTCTTAAAAAATGTTTCCTTCTAAATATTACAATTGAATCCAAATCACGGATAGCGTAATGAATGTCGGAGCACAAATGTAGAAAACATTAAGAAGGAAGAGTTAAGTGATACGAAACACAACAATTAGTGGCAGGAAAAGAGGATCAAGGATTAGATAACAAAATAGTTCTAATGACATTTTCAATGTTATTTAGGAAACAACACAGGCAAGACAAGCTAATGTTATAAATAACTGTACATGTACATGTTAGGGCAAGGGTGGTCACCCCAGCTTACGAGGAAAGAGATCAATACTGCAATACGAGGCCACACTCACTGGCCATAAGTCACACCAACACAGGCGCCAAATGAGCCATCCTTCTGCCTCCTACTCAACCTAAGATATTCTCGCTTCTTGTTCGTATGAGTATATTTCACTAATTAAACATGTTAAGTTACATTTTCTAACACTCTGGACTATTTACTCTTTATTAATTATCTACAAACATGATCCATTTCTGTCATTACTCCACCATTACTACTCCCTCTTAACAAATACAACTCATCCTCACCATCACAATGTTGTGTCAAGGACTCCTTGGCTTTCCTTCCCCATCATTCACGACCAACCACCTGCGCTATATAAACCGTGCCGCTTCTCACTAACATCATCATTCACTCTTCGGTCTCAACATGGCTTGCAAGGTACAGTCTCAAAACAATACACCTGCTTCAGACACACACCACCTGCCTCACACACCTCACTAACGCTCATCTTATTCCTCACACCCACAGCTCATCGTCCTAGTCGCCCTCGTGGCTCTCTCTTCTGCCTCCTACGTACCCCAGGACTCCTATCAAACTGTAAGTACATCACCCTGCCTTCTTCCCTTACCCTCACCAACATTTATTCATCGTGCAACACTTCCCCTCAAAAACCTTACTCCTCCTCCTCCTATTGCAGGCACCCGCCAACTATGACTTCAACTACGAAGTTAATGACGCTAATTCCGGCAACAACTACGGCCACTCGGAATCCCGCGATGGAGACAACACTCAAGGATACTACTTCGTGCAACTGCCCGACGGTCGCCTCCAGAAGGTCACCTACACTGTCCAAGGAAACTCAGGTTTCGTAGCCGATGTCACCTACGAAGGCGAGCCCCAGTACACTGCTAACAGCGTGCGCCCACACCAGACTTACGGCACCCCAACACCCCATTACGCATAGTGAAAACACTTCCATCCCCATCCCGAGGTTGACGCCTGGACCCGCATCACTCCCCTTCACTCCTTTCTGTATTTATTAACTCGCCTCATTCATAACTTGCAATAAACTCAAGGCAAGCATTCCACTCCTGATTATCCTTCTTCCCTCACCTCCTCCTGCTGCCAACAGCCTGACCGCCGCCACCAACACTGCTGGTGTCAGCCTTATCAGCCCGCCACTCCAGTAACACTGTTACACATATATACGGGTTTATCATAGTAATATAAGGTGAGACATGATAGACTTGAATCTCGCGACTAGAAGGCTCGCAGGCAAGTTAAAACGGAGAACGAGTGTTAAGTTTGTTTAGGGTAAGGGGAAGGGAATTTGGCGGGAACATGGATAAAGAGCACAGTCTAGCTATGGGACAAATTTGGAGGGTTCCTTTTTCAAATTGGCAGGAGTTGTCAGTGGACTAACTGGAGGAGCAGAGGGTTTCGTGGTTGGCATCCAGAGCTACCGTAGCAAGAAGGTTGTACTTGCTGAAACACTGCATATCGACGTGGATGTGGTACCCCTAGCCTTGTGAGGTGACTCAGAGGGTATTTCTGCTGTACCTGTGTCTCCTGGCGAGTGTATTGGCGCCTCAGTGTGTGGTGGCTTCCATTACAAGGCAAAGGACTTGAAGAGGCTGCCACCTACAAACACCAGGTAGGTATGCATGGAATCTTTGGTGTTATTTTTGATGTAGTATTTAGTGCTGATTGTATTGTAGTAAGTACCGAGACATAATCAGGAACCAAGTATGATGTTATTCATCAATTAAAGTGGTGTCAGACATAGTGTATCCTTACACCTTAGCAAGAGGTGGTTTAGTATTGAAATCAATCACTCGTGGTGAGTCAAGGCGAGCCAGGGACAGGACGGGCCAGCTTTCCAGCTCATTATGACAAGGGTCATACTTGTATTCAGGACACACGAATCTTAGTACCTTCATGCGAAAATCGGGTCATACTTGTGTGCGTGGACACGTTTTCTGTTACAATAATGTGGGACTTATACAGACATAAAAAAATTAACAAAAACATGTCCTGAAAATCTTTCAAATTTTTTTTATAAAATGTTTCCTTCTAAATATTACAATTGAATCCAAATCACGGATAGTGTAATGAATGTCGGAGCACAAATTTAGAAAACATTAAGAAGGAAGAGTTAAGTCATACGAAGCACAACAATTAGTGGCAGGAAAAGAGGATCAAGGATTAGATAACAAAATAGTTCTAATAATATTTTCAATGTTATTTAGGAAACAACACAGGCAAGGGAAACTAATGTTATAAATAAATAAACATGTACAATACATAGCAATGGAGAATATGGCACAAAATGTTAGGCCAAGGGTGGCCACCCCAGCTTACGAGGAAAGAGATCAATACTGCAACACGAGGCCACACTCACTGGCCATAAGTCACACCAACACAGGCGCCAAATGACCCATCCTCCTGCCTCCTACTCAACCTAAGATACTCTCGCTTCTTGTTCGTATGAGTATATTTCACTAATTAAACATGTTAAGTTACATTTTCTAACACAATGGACTATCTACTCCTCGTTAATTATCTTTCTACAACAAACATTTATAAAGATATTTCCCAAAGATGTTTATTTATCACATTCTTGTGCAGACAGTCAATAGGCGGAAAGGTTTAAGAAACACTACTATATAAAAAATTTTAAAAACACAAATATTTGATGAAAGTCCATTTCAAACAATCGACCAAAGAAAACATTGAAAATAATGTAGAATATGATGATCTATAAACATGATCCATTTCCGTCATTACTCCATCATTACTACTCCCTCTTAACAAATACAACTCATCCTCACCATCACAATGTTGTGTCAAGGACTCCTTGGCTTTCCTTTCCCATCATCCACGACCAGCCACTTGGCGCTATATAAGCTGTGCCGCTTCTCACCAACATCACCATTCACTCTTCGGTCTCAACATGGCTTGCAAGGTACAGTCTCACAACAATACACCTGCTTCAGACACACACCGCCTGCCTCACACACCTCACTAACGCTCATCTTATTCCTCACACCCACAGCTCATCGTCCTAGTCGCCCTCGTGGCTCTCTCCTCCGCCTCCTACGTACCCCAGGACTCCTATCAAACTGTAAGTACACCACCCTGCCTCTTTCCCTTACCCTCACCAACCTTTATTCATCGTGCAACACTTCCCCTCAAAAACCTTACTCCTCCTCCTATTGCAGGCACCCGCCAACTATGACTTCAACTACGAAGTTAATGACGCTCCTTCCGGCAACAATTACGGCCACTCGGAATCCCGCGATGGAGACAACACTCAAGGATACTACTTCGTGCAACTGCCCGACGGTCGCCTCCAGAAGGTCACCTACACTGTCCAAGGAAACTCAGGTTTCGTAGCCGATGTCACCTACGAAGGCGAGCCCCAGTACCCTGACAGCGGGCGCCCACACCAGACTTACGGCACCCCAACACCCCATTACGCATAGTGAAAATACTTCCGTCCCCATCCCGAGGGCGACGCCAGGACCCGCATCACTCCCCTTCACTCCTTTCTGTATTTATTAACTCGCCTCATGCATAACTTGCAATAAACTCAAGGCAAGCATTCCACTCCTGTTTATGCTTCTTCACTCCCCTCCTCTTGCTGCCAACACTGACCGCCGCCATCAACACTGCTAGTGTCAGCCTTGTCAGCCCGCCACTCCAGTAACACTGTTACACATATATACGGGTTTATCATAGTAAAATAAGGTGAGACATGATGGACTTGAATCTTGCGATTAGAAGACTCGCAGGCAAGTTGAAACGGAGAACGAGTGTTAAGTTTGTTTAGGGTAAGGGGAAGGGAATTTGGCGGGAACATGGATAAAGAGCACAGCCTAGCTATGGGAAAAGTTTGGAGGGTTCCTTGTTCAAATTGGCAGGAGTTGTCAGTGGACTAACTGGAGGAGCAGAGGGTTCCGTGGTTGGCACCCATAGCTACCGTAGCAAGAAGGTTGTAGTTGCTGAAACACTGCATGGCAACGTGGATGTGGTACCCATAGCCTTGTGAGGTTGCTCAGAGGGTGTTTCTGCTGTACCTGTGTCTTCCTGGCGGGTGTATTGACGCCTCAACTGTTGTGTGGTGGCTTCCATCACAAAGCCAAGGACTTCAAGAGGCTGCCACCTACAAACACCAGCTAGGGATGCACGGAATCTTTCGTGTTTTTTTTTATGTAGTATTTAGTGCTGATTGTATTGTAGTAAGTACCGAGACATTATCAGGAACCAAGTATGATGTTATTCATCAATTAAAGTGGTGTCAGACATAGTGTGTCCTTACACACTAGCAAGAGGTGGTTTAGTATTTGAAAAACAATCACTCGTGGTGAGTGAAGGCGAGCCAGAGAAAGGACGAGCAAGCTTTCCAGCTCATTATGACAAGGGTCATACTTGTATTCAGGACACACGAATCTTAGTACCTTCATGCGAAAATCGGGTCACACTTGTGTGCGTGGACACGTTTTGTGTTACAATAATGTGGGACTTATACAGACAGATAAAAAAATAAACAAAAACAAGTCCTGAAAATATTTTGAATTTTTCTTATAAAATGTTTCCTTCTTAATATTACAATTGATCCAAATCACGGATAATGTAATGAATGTCGGAGCACAAATGTAGAAAACATTAAGAAGGAAGAGTTAAGTCATACGAAGCACAACAATTAGTGGCAGGAAAAGAGGATCAAGGATTAGATAACAAAATAGTTCTAACAACATTTTCAATGTTATTTAGGAAACAACACAGGCAAGGGAAACTAATGTTATAAATAAATAAACATGTACAATACATAGCAATGGAGAATATGGCACAAAATGTTAGGCCAAGGGTGGCCACACCAGCTTACGAGGAAAGAGATCAATACTGCAACACGAGACCACACTCATTGGCCATAAGTAACACCAACACAGGCGTCAAATGACCCATCCTCCTGCCTCCTACTCAACCTAAGATACTCTCGCTTCTTCTTCGTATGAGTATATTTCACTAATTAAACATGTTAAGTTACATTTTCTAACACGTTGGACTATCGGCTCTACAACAAACATTTATAGAGATATTGCCCAAAGAGGTTAATATATCACATTATTGTGCAGACAATCAATAGTCGGAAACGTTTAAGAAACACTACTATATAAAAAATTTTAAAAACACAAATATTTGATGAAAGTCCATTTCAAACAATCGATCAAAGAAAACATTGAAAATATTGTGGAATATGATGATCTATAAACATGATCCATTTCCGTCATTACTCCATCATTACTACTCCCTCTTAACAAATACAACTCATCCTCACCATCACAATGTTGTGTCAAGGACTCCTTGGCTTTCCTTTCCCATCATCCACGACCAGCCACTTGGCGCTATATAAGCTGTGCCGCTTCTCACCAACATCACCATTCACTCTTCGGTCTCAACATGGCTTGCAAGGTACAGTCTCACAACAATACACCTGCTTCAGACACACACCACCTGCCTCACACACCTCACTAACGCTCATCTTATTCCTCACACCCACAGCTCATCGTCCTAGTCGCCCTCGTGGCTCTCTCCTCCGCCTCCTACGTACCCCAGGACTCCTATCAAATTGTAAGTACACCACCCTGCCTCTTTCCCTTACCCTCACCAACCTTTATTCATCGTGCAACACTTCCCCTCAAAAACCTTACTCCTCCTCCTCCTGCAGGCACCCGCCAACTATGACTTCAACTACGAAGTTAATGACGCTAATTCCGGCAACAACTACGGCCACTCGGAATCCCGCGATGGAGACAACACTCAAGGATACTACTTCGTGCAACTGCCCGACGGTCGCCTCCAGAAGGTCACTTACACTGTCCAAGGAAACTCAGGTTTCGTAGCCGATGTTACCTACGAAGGCGAGCCCCAGTACCCTGCTAACAGCGGGCGCCCACACCAGAGTTACGGCACCCCAGCACCACATTACGCATAGTGAAAACACTTCCATCCCCATCCCGAGGGCGACGCCAGGACCCGGATCACTCCCCTTCACTCCTTTCTGTATTTATTAACTCGCCTTATGCATAACTTGCAATAAACTCAAGGCAAGCATTAGTTTGTTCCATGAATTTCTTCCTTCTGTTGGCACCACTGACCGCCGCTACCAACACCGCTGTCAGACTCGACATCACACCAAGTCAACTCAGCCTTCTACTACGTAACACTTGATAATACGACGGAAGCACATGTTGCTGCAGGTGTCCTGACAAACGTAAGTATAGCAACCCTTCCCACGGCCGCAGGGAAGCACTACCTGTTGAAACATAACCTGTGGTGACTTGAATGTACCTGCTTTTTACTAACACTGTTATATTATTTCACTTAAACATTCCTGCATTCTTTGTATGTGGGTCAAGGTAGGCTGCACCATTACATTCAACGTGAGAGGCCTTCCATTTATGTTTATGAGACTCTTGTGAAAACATTCAACACGATCCACTAGTCCAGACATGACATTCTTCTTCCACCTCTACACACGCACCTCAACCTTATGAAAAACTGTCTCAAAGTCACGGGCAAGGGAGGTACAAAGGAATACAAAGGAGCTCAAAGGAATAACAGTCCTACTGGACTTAACGAACCTGTCCGTGTGGCTACACTCTACTACTATAGTATCTACATGTTAGACACAAAGGCACAGCAAAGTGGAAGGATCATCTCCATCCACCACTCCCTCTAGCCGAAGCTGGCCTGAAAAGCAAGCCTTACCATGTAGTGGGGAAAAATAGCATAGATTTTGTATAGGAAAGTTAGAAAACGGGCGTTATTAATGACTATTACTACCACTACAATAAAAAATCAATATTTATATGCAATATTGAAAAACTCGATTTTTAGAACTAATACTAAATGCTTATCGACTTAATTTTTAAACGATTCAATTGTGTTTCTGTTAACTATTTCTGCTGATAAAGACTCCCAAATATTCACGACCCTATTAGAGAAAAAGTGTTTTGCTTCGTTTCTTCTAAATGATTATCAATGAACTTGAAGCTATTGTTACGATTGGTGCTTGCGAGATCAGTAATTAAATATTCGTGTATGTATATTGTCAAAATCTCGGAATACTCAAAATACGTCTGTTATGTCCTTTCGGAGCCTACGTCTACATAAACTGAACCAGTGAAGACCTTTTAGTCGTTCCTCGTAAGACTTGTTTCACAGTTTGTTTATAGGATGGTGACCAGTACTGAATGCAATATTCTAGAAAAGTGCGTATAAGTGCATTAAATAGTGTATGGATAATCTTTTCAGATTTATGCTCAAAAGTTCTTCCGATGAAGCCGACCAGTTTGTTAACTCTCTTAACAAGGTCTGAACAATGTTTACTAGGTTTAAGGTCATTATCAATCGTTACCTCTTAGTCTATTTCATGGCTAACCTTGAAAAGATCTGAGCAGTTCGTTGTATATTTAGTTTAATGATTATTGTTTTCGATATACTAAAATTAACATTTCTCAACATTAAATTCCACCTGCAATTTTCAGAGCAACTGACTAAAATGTCGAAGTTCGATAGTAATTGTAATTTTTCGGCGGTTGTAGTAAATTTAGTCGTGATTACCGTAACATCGTCAAATTTCGGTATCTTACAGGTGAGGCCTGCATCGATATCATTGACATTAATAGGAAAAAGAATGGGGCCAAGTACAGATCCCTGTGGCACACTGCTTATAACGTCTTGCCAGTTAGATGATTTGCAGTTTATAACAACGCGTTATGTTTTCTCTGAAAGCCAGTCATCAAGCCACGTAAGAACTTTCTCAGCTATACTAAGTAACTAATGTTTTTTTTAAGTAATTGTTTATGGAAAACTTTCTCAAACGCTTTTTGAAAGTCAAGATAAAAACACATTTACGCTTTTGTCTCGTCATAAATGTTGAATTCATCGATAAAGAAAGAGTCTAGCAAATTCATTTAACAAGATAGTCTGTTTCGAAAGCAATGTTGAATTATAAATCAGAATATTTAATTCCACAAATCTCAGTAATTTATCGCGTATTAAAAGTTTCATAAATTTACCATTTGAGACTCATTGGTCCTAAGTTATGCAGTATCAGTTTCTCTCCTTTGTTTTGTGTAGCACCATTACTACTCCCACTAAGTAAATACAACTCATCCTCACCATGATAATGTTGTGTCAAGGACTCTTTGGCTTTCCTTCCCCATCATCCACGACCAGCCACTTGGCGCTATATAAACCGTGCCGCTTCTCACCAACATCATCATTCACTCTTCGGTCTCAACATGGCTTGCAAGGTACAGTCTCACAACAATACACCTGCTTCAGACACACACCACCTGCCTCACACACCTCACTAACGCTCATCTTATTCCTCACACCCACAGCTCATCGTCCTAGTCGCCCTCGTGGCTCTCTCCTCCGCCTCCTACGTACCCCAGGACTCCTATCAAACTGTAAGTACACCACCCTGCCTCCTTCCCTTACCCTCACCAACCTTTATTCATCGTGCAACACTTCCCCTCAAAAACCTTACTCCTCCTGCTCCTATTGCAGGCACCCGCCAACTATGACTTCAACTACGAAGTTAATGACGCTCCTTCCGGCAACAACTACGGCCACTCGGAAGCCCGCGATGGAGACAACACTCAAGGATACTACTTCGTGCAACTACCCGACGGTCGCCTCCAGAAGGTCACCTACACTGTCCAAGGAAACTCAGGTTTCGTAGCCGATGTCACCTACGAAGGCGAGCCCCAGTACCCTTCTAACAGCGGGCGCCCACACCAGAGTTACGGCACCCCAGCACCCCATTACGCATAGTGAAAACACTTCCATCCCCATTCCGAGGGCGACGCCAGGACCCGCATCACTCCCCTTCACTCCTTTCTGTATTTATTTACTCGCCTCATTCATAACTTGCAATAAACTCAAGGCAAGCATTCCACTCCTGATTATCCTTCTTCACTCACCTCCTCCTACTGCCAACACCCTGACCGCCGCCATCAACACTGCTGGTGTCAGCCTTGTCAGCCCACCACTCCAGTAACACTGTTACACATATATACGGGTTTATCATAGTAAAATAAGGTGAGACATGATGGACTTGAATCTCGCGATTAGAAGGCTCGCAGGCAAGTTGAAACGGAGAACGAGTGTTAAGTTTGTTTAGGGTAAGGGGCCGGGGAATTTGGCGGGAACTTGAATAAAGAGCACAGCCTAGCTATTGGACAAAATTTGGAGGGTTCCTTTTTAAAATTGGGAGGAGTTGTCAGTGGACTAACTGGAGGAGCAGAGGGTTTCGTGGTTGGCATCCATAGCTACCGTAGCAAGAAGGTTGTACTTGCTGAAACACTGCATATCGACGTGGATGTGGTACCCCTAGCCTTGTGAGGTGGCTCAGAGGATGTTTCTGCTGTACCTGTGTCTTCCTGGCGGGTGTATTTACGCCTCAATTGCTGTGTGGTGGCTTCCATCACAAAGCCAAGGACTTGAAGAGGCTGCCACCTACAAACACCAGATAGGGATGCACAGAGTCTTTTGTGTTATTTTTGATTTAGTATTTAGTGCTGATTGTATTATAGTAAGTACCACCTACAAACACCAGATAGGGATGCAAAGAATCTTTGGTGTTATTTTTTATTTAGTATTTAGTGCTGATTGTATTGTAGTAAGTACCACCTACAAACACCAGATAGGGATGCAAAGAATCTTTGGTGTTATTTTTGATGTAGTATTTAGTGCTGATTGTATTGTAGTAAGTACCGAGACATTATCAGGAACAGAGTATGATGTTATTCATCAATTAAAGTGGTGTCAGACATAGTGTGTCCTTACACCCTAGCAAGAGGTGGTTTAGTATTGAAAAAATATCACTCGTGGTGAGTCAAGGCGACCCAAAGACAGGACGGGCAAGCTTTCCAGCTCATTATGACAAGGGCCATACTTGTATTCAGGACACACGAATCTTAGTACCTTGACGCAAAAATCGGGTCACACTTGTGTGTGTGGACACGTTTTGGGTTACAATAATGTGGGACTTGTACAGACAGATAAAAAAATAAACTAAAACAAGTCCTGAAATTATTTTGAATTTTTCTTAAAAAATGTTTCCTTCTAAATATTACAATTGAATCCAAATCACGGATAGCGTAATGAATGTCGGAGCACAAATGTAGAAAACATTAAGAAGGAAGAGTTAAGTGATACGAAACACAACAATTAGTGGCAGGAAAAGAGGATCAAGGATTAGATAACAAAATAGTTCTAATGACATTTTCAATGTTATTTAGGAAACAACACAGGCAAGACAAGCTAATGTTATAAATAACTGTACATGTACATGTTAGGGCAAGGGTGGTCACCCCAGCTTACGAGGAAAGAGATCAATACTGCAATACGAGGCCACACTCACTGGCCATAAGTCACACCAACACAGGCGCCAAATGAGCCATCCTTCTGCCTCCTACTCAACCTAAGATATTCTCGCTTCTTGTTCGTATGAGTATATTTCACTAATTAAACATGTTAAGTTACATTTTCTAACACTCTGGACTATTTACTCTTTATTAATTATCTACAAACATGATCCATTTCTGTCATTACTCCACCATTACTACTCCCTCTTAACAAATACAACTCATCCTCACCATCACAATGTTGTGTCAAGGACTCCTTGGCTTTCCTTCCCCATCATTCACGACCAACCACCTGCGCTATATAAACCGTGCCGCTTCTCACTAACATCATCATTCACTCTTCGGTCTCAACATGGCTTGCAAGGTACAGTCTCAAAACAATACACCTGCTTCAGACACACACCACCTGCCTCACACACCTCACTAACGCTCATCTTATTCCTCACACCCACAGCTCATCGTCCTAGTCGCCCTCGTGGCTCTCTCTTCTGCCTCCTACGTACCCCAGGACTCCTATCAAACTGTAAGTACATCACCCTGCCTTCTTCCCTTACCCTCACCAACATTTATTCATCGTGCAACACTTCCCCTCAAAAACCTTACTCCTCCTCCTCCTATTGCAGGCACCCGCCAACTATGACTTCAACTACGAAGTTAATGACGCTAATTCCGGCAACAACTACGGCCACTCGGAATCCCGCGATGGAGACAACACTCAAGGATACTACTTCGTGCAACTGCCCGACGGTCGCCTCCAGAAGGTCACCTACACTGTCCAAGGAAACTCAGGTTTCGTAGCCGATGTCACCTACGAAGGCGAGCCCCAGTACACTGCTAACAGCGTGCGCCCACACCAGACTTACGGCACCCCAACACCCCATTACGCATAGTGAAAACACTTCCATCCCCATCCCGAGGTTGACGCCTGGACCCGCATCACTCCCCTTCACTCCTTTCTGTATTTATTAACTCGCCTCATTCATAACTTGCAATAAACTCAAGGCAAGCATTCCACTCCTGATTATCCTTCTTCCCTCACCTCCTCCTGCTGCCAACAGCCTGACCGCCGCCACCAACACTGCTGGTGTCAGCCTTATCAGCCCGCCACTCCAGTAACACTGTTACACATATATACGGGTTTATCATAGTAATATAAGGTGAGACATGATAGACTTGAATCTCGCGACTAGAAGGCTCGCAGGCAAGTTAAAACGGAGAACGAGTGTTAAGTTTGTTTAGGGTAAGGGGAAGGGAATTTGGCGGGAACATGGATAAAGAGCACAGTCTAGCTATGGGACAAATTTGGAGGGTTCCTTTTTCAAATTGGCAGGAGTTGTCAGTGGACTAACTGGAGGAGCAGAGGGTTTCGTGGTTGGCATCCAGAGCTACCGTAGCAAGAAGGTTGTACTTGCTGAAACACTGCATATCGACGTGGATGTGGTACCCCTAGCCTTGTGAGGTGACTCAGAGGGTATTTCTGCTGTACCTGTGTCTCCTGGCGAGTGTATTGGCGCCTCAACTGTTGTGTGGTGGCTTCCATTACAAGGCAAAGGACTTGAAGAGGCTGCCACCTACAAACACCAGGTAGGTATGCATGGAATCTTTGGTGTTATTTTTGATGTAGTATTTAGTGCTGATTGTATTGTAGTAAGTACCGAGACATAATCAGGAACCAAGTATGATGTTATTCATCAATTAAAGTGGTGTCAGACATAGTGTATCCTTACACCTTAGCAAGAGGTGGTTTAGTATTGAAATCAATCACTCGTGGTGAGTCAAGGCGAGCCAGGGACAGGACGGGCCAGCTTTCCAGCTCATTATGACAAGGGTCATACTTGTATTCAGGACACACGAATCTTAGTACCTTCATGCGAAAATCGGGTCATACTTGTGTGCGTGGACACGTTTTCTGTTACAATAATGTGGGACTTATACAGACATAAAAAAAATTAACAAAAACATGTCCTGAAAATCTTTCAAATTTTTTTTATAAAATGTTTCCTTCTAAATATTACAATTGAATCCAAATCACGGATAGTGTAATGAATGTCGGAGCACAAATTTAGAAAACATTAAGAAGGAAGAGTTAAGTCATACGAAGCACAACAATTAGTGGCAGGAAAAGAGGAACAAGGATTAGATAACAAAATAGTTCTAATAATATTTTCAATGTTATTTAGGAAACAACACAGGCAAGGGAAACTAATGTTATAAATAAATAAACATGTACAATACATAGCAATGGAGAATATGGCACAAAATGTTAGGCCAAGGGTGGCCACCCCAGCTTACGAGGAAAGAGATCAATACTGCAACACGAGGCCACACTCACTGGCCATAAGTCACACCAACACAGGCGCCAAATGACCCATCCTCCTGCCTCCTACTCAACCTAAGATACTCTCGCTTCTTGTTCGTATGAGTATATTTCACTAATTAAACATGTTAAGTTACATTTTCTAACACAATGGACTATCTACTCCTCGTTAATTATCTTTCTACAACAAACATTTATAAAGATATTTCCCAAAGATGTTTATTTATCACATTCTTGTGCAGACAGTCAATAGGCGGAAAGGTTTAAGAAACACTACTATATAAAAAATTTTAAAAACACAAATATTTGATGAAAGTCCATTTCAAACAATCGACCAAAGAAAACATTGAAAATAATGTAGAATATGATGATCTATAAACATGATCCATTTCCGTCATTACTCCATCATTACTACTCCCTCTTAACAAATACAACTCATCCTCACCATCACAATGTTGTGTCAAGGACTCCTTGGCTTTCCTTTCCCATCATCCACGACCAGCCACTTGGCGCTATATAAGCTGTGCCGCTTCTCACCAACATCACCATTCACTCTTCGGTCTCAACATGGCTTGCAAGGTACAGTCTCACAACAATACACCTGCTTCAGACACACACCGCCTGCCTCACACACCTCACTAACGCTCATCTTATTCCTCACACCCACAGCTCATCGTCCTAGTCGCCCTCGTGGCTCTCTCCTCCGCCTCCTACGTACCCCAGGACTCCTATCAAACTGTAAGTACACCACCCTGCCTCTTTCCCTTACCCTCACCAACCTTTATTCATCGTGCAACACTTCCCCTCAAAAACCTTACTCCTCCTCCTATTGCAGGCACCCGCCAACTATGACTTCAACTACGAAGTTAATGACGCTCCTTCCGGCAACAATTACGGCCACTCGGAATCCCGCGATGGAGACAACACTCAAGGATACTATTTCGTGCAACTGCCCGACGGTCGCCTCCAGAAGGTCACCTACACTGTCCAAGGAAACTCAGGTTTCGTAGCCGATGTCACCTACGAAGGCGAGCCCCAGTACCCTGACAGCGGGCGCCCACACCAGACTTACGGCACCCCAACACCCCATTACGCATAGTGAAAATACTTCCGTCCCCATCCCGAGGGCGACGCCAGGACCCGCATCACTCCCCTTCACTCCTTTCTGTATTTATTAACTCGCCTCATGCATAACTTGCAATAAACTCAAGGCAAGCATTCCACTCCTGTTTATGCTTCTTCACTCCCCTCCTCTTGCTGCCAACACTGACCGCCGCCATCAACACTGCTAGTGTCAGCCTTGTCAGCCCGCCACTCCAGTAACACTGTTACACATATATACGGGTTTATCATAGTAAAATAAGGTGAGACATGATGGACTTGAATCTCGCGATTAGAAGACTCGCAGGCAAGTTGAAACGGAGAACGAGTGTTAAGTTTGTTTAGGGTAAGGGGAAGGGAATTTGGCGGGAACATGGATAAAGAGCACAGCCTAGCTATGGGAAAAGTTTGGAGGGTTCCTTGTTCAAATTGGCAGGAGTTGTCAGTGGACTAACTGGAGGAGCAGAGGGTTCCGTGGTTGGCACCCATAGCTACCGTAGCAAGAAGGTTGTAGTTGCTGAAACACTGCATGGCAACGTGGATGTGGTACCCATAGCCTTGTGAGGTTGCTCAGAGGGTGTTTCTGCTGTACCTGTGTCTTCCTGGCGGGTGTATTGACGCCTCAACTGTTGTGTGGTGGCTTCCATCACAAAGCCAAGGACTTCAAGAGGCTGCCACCTACAAACACCAGCTAGGGATGCACGGAATCTTTCGTGTTTTTTTTTATGTAGTATTTAGTGCTGATTGTATTGTAGTAAGTACCGAGACATTATCAGGAACCAAGTATGATGTTATTCATCAATTAAAGTGGTGTCAGACATAGTGTGTCCTTACACACTAGCAAGAGGTGGTTTAGTATTTGAAAAACAATCACTCGTGGTGAGTGAAGGCGAGCCAGAGAAAGGACGAGCAAGCTTTCCAGCTCATTATGACAAGGGTCATACTTGTATTCAGGACACACGAATCTTAGTACCTTCATGCGAAAATCGGGTCACACTTGTGTGCGTGGACACGTTTTGTGTTACAATAATGTGGGACTTATACAGACAGATAAAAAAATAAACAAAAACAAGTCCTGAAAATATTTTGAATTTTTCTTATAAAATGTTTCCTTCTTAATATTACAATTGATCCAAATCACGGATAATGTAATGAATGTCGGAGCACAAATGTAGAAAACATTAAGAAGGAAGAGTTAAGTCATACGAAGCACAACAATTAGTGGCAGGAAAAGAGGATCAAGGATTAGATAACAAAATAGTTCTAACAACATTTTCAATGTTATTTAGGAAACAACACAGGCAAGGGAAACTAATGTTATAAATAAATAAACATGTACAATACATAGCAATGGAGAATATGGCACAAAATGTTAGGCCAAGGGTGGCCACACCAGCTTACGAGGAAAGAGATCAATACTGCAACACGAGACCACACTCATTGGCCATAAGTAACACCAACACAGGCGTCAAATGACCCATCCTCCTGCCTCCTACTCAACCTAAGATACTCTCGCTTCTTCTTCGTATGAGTATATTTCACTAATTAAACATGTTAAGTTACATTTTCTAACACGTTGGACTATCGGCTCTACAACAAACATTTATAGAGATATTGCCCAAAGAGGTTAATATATCACATTATTGTGCAGACAATCAATAGTCGGAAACGTTTAAGAAACACTACTATATAAAAAATAAAAAAAACACAAATATTTGATGAAAGTCCATTTCAAACAATCGATCAAAGAAAACATTGAAAATATTGTGGAATATGATGATCTATAAACATGATCCATTTCCGTCATTACTCCATCATTACTACTCCCTCTTAACAAATACAATTCATCCTCACCATTACAATGTTGTGTCAAGGACTCCTTGGCTTTCCTTTCCCATCATCCACGACCAGCCACTTGGCGCTATATAAGCTGTGCCGCTTCTCACCAACATCACCATTCACTCTTCGGTCTCAACATGGCTTGCAAGGTACAGTCTCACAACAATACACCTGCTTCAGACACACACCACCTGCCTCACACACCTCACTAACGCTCATCTTATTCCTCACACCCACAGCTCATCGTCCTAGTCGCCCTCGTGGCTCTCTCCTCCGCCTCCTACGTACCCCAGGACTCCTATCAAATTGTAAGTACACCACCCTGCCTCCTTCCCTTACCCTCACCAACCTTTATTCATCGTGCAACACTTCCCCTCAAAAACCTTACTCCTCCTCCTCCTGCAGGCACCCGCCAACTATGACTTCAACTACGAAGTTAATGACGCTAATTCCGGCAACAACTACGGCCACTCGGAATCCCGCGATGGAGACAACACTCAAGGATACTACTTCGTGCAACTGCCCGACGGTCGCCTCCAGAAGGTCACTTACACTGTCCAAGGAAACTCAGGTTTCGTAGCCGATGTTACCTACGAAGGCGAGCCCCAGTACCCTGCTAACAGCGGGCGCCCACACCAGAGTTACGGCACCCCAGCACCCCATTACGCATAGTGAAAACACTTCCATCCCCATCCCGAGGGCGAGGCCAGGACCCGGATCACTCCCCTTCACTCCTTTCTGTATTTATTAACTCGCCTTATGCATAACTTGCAATAAACTCAAGGCAAGCATTAGTTTGTTCCATGAATTTCTTCCTTCTGTTGGCACCACTGACCGCCGCTACCAACACCGCTGTCAGACTCGACATCACACCAAGTCAACTCAGCCTTCTACTACGTAACACTTGATAATACGACGGAAGCACATGTTGCTGCAGGTGTCCTGACAAACGTAAGTATAGCAACCCTTCCCACGGCCGCAGGGAAGCACTACCTGTTGAAACATAACCTGTGGTGACTTGAATGTACCTGCTTTTTACTAACACTGTTATATTATTTCACTTAAACATTCCTGCATTCTTTGTATGTGGGTCAAGGTAGGCTGCACCATTACATTCAACGTGAGAGGCCTTCCATTTATGTTTATGAGACTCTTGTGAAAACATTCAACACGATCCACTAGTCCAGACATGACATTCTTCTTCCACCTCTACACACGCACCTCAACCTTATGAAAAACTGTCTCAAAGTCACGGGCAAGGGAGGTACAAAGGAATACAAAGGAGCTCAAAGGAATAACAGTCCTACTGGACTTAACGAACCTGTCCGTGTGGCTACACTCTACTACTATAGTATCTACATGTTAGACACAAAGGCACAGCAAAGTGGAAGGATCATCTCCATCCACCACTCCCTCTAGCCGAAGCTGGCCTGAAAAGCAAGCCTTACCATGTAGTGGGGAAAAATAGCATAGATTTTGTATAGGAAAGTTAGAAAACGGGCGTTATTAATGACTATTACTACCACTACAATAAAAAATCAATATTTATATGCAATATTGAAAAACTCGATTTTAAAACTAATACTAAATGCTTATCGACTTAATTTTTAAACGATTCAATTGTGTTTCTGTTAACTATTTCTGCTGATAAAGACTCCCAAATATTCACGACCCTATTAGAGAAAAAGTGTTTTGCTTCGTTTCTTCTAAATGATTATCAATGAACTTGAAGCTATTGTTACGATTGGTGCTTGCGAGATCAGTAATTAAATATTCGTGTATGTATATTGTCAAAATCTCGGAATACTCAAAATACGTCTGTTATGTCCTTTCGGAGCCTACGTCTACATAAACTGAACCAGTGAAGACCTTTTAGTCGTTCCTCGTAAGATTTGTTTCACAGTTTGTTTATAGGATGGTGACCAGTACTGAATGCAATATTCTAGAAAAGTGCGTATAAGTGCATTAAATAGTGTATGGATAATCTTTTCAGATTTATGCTCAAAAGTTCTTCCGATGAAGCCGACCAGTTTCTTAACTCTCTTAACAAGGTCTGAATAATGTTTACTAGGTTTAAGGTCATTATCAATCGTTACCTCTTAGTTTATTTCATGGCTAACCTTGAAAAGATCAGAGCAGTTCGTTGTATATTTAGTTTAATGATTATTGTTTTCGATATACTTAAATTAACATTTATCTACATTAAATTCCAACTGCAATTTTCAGAGCAACTGATTAAAATGTCGAAGTTCGATAGTAATTGTAATTTTTTGGCGGTTGTAGTAACTTTTGTCGTGATTACCGTAACATCGTCAAATTTCGGTATCTTACAGGTGAGGCCTGCATCGATATCATTGACATTAATAGGAAAAAGAATGGGGCCAAGTACAGATCCCTGTGGCACACTGCTTATAACGTCTTGCCAGTTAGATGATTTGCAGTTTATAACAACGCGTTATGTTTTCTCTGAAAGCCAGTCATCAAGCCACGTAAGAACTTTCTCGGCTATACTAAGTAACTAATGTTTTTTTTAAGTAATTGTTTATGGAAAACTTTCTCAAACGCTTTTTGAAAGTCAAGATAAAAACACATTTACGCTTTTGTTTCGTCATAAATGTTGAATTCATCGATAAAGAAAGAGTCTAGCAAATTCATTTAACAAGATAGTCTGTTTCGAAAGCAATGTTGAATTATAAATCAGAATATTTAATTCCACAAATCTCAGTAATTTCTCGCGTATTAAAAGTTTCATAAATTTACCATTTGAGGCTCATTGGTCCTAAGTTATGCAGTATCAGTTTCTCTCCTTTGTTTTGTGTAGCACCATTACTACTCCCACTAAGTAAATACAACTCATCCTCACCATGATAATGTTGTGTCAAGGACTCTTTGTCTTTCCTTCCCCATCATCCACGACCAGCCACTTGGAGCTATATAAACCGTGCCGCTTCTCACCAACATCATCATTCACTCTTCGGTCTCAACATGGCTTGCAAGGTACAGTCTCACAACAATACACCTGCTTCAGACACACACCACCTGCCTCACACACCTCACTAACGCTCATCTTATTCCTCACACCCACAGCTCATCGTCCTAGTCGCCCTCGTGGCTCTCTCCTCCGCCTCCTACGTACCCCAGGACTCCTATCAAACTGTAAGTACACCACCCTGCCTCTTTCCCTTACCCTCACCAACCTTTATTCATCGTGCAACACTTCCCCTCAAAAACCTTACTCCTCCTCCTTCTATTGCAGGCACCCGCCAACTATGACTTCAACTACGAAGTTAATGACGCTCCTTCCGGCAACAACTACGGCCACTCGGAATCCCGCGATGGAGACAACACTCAAGGATACTACTTCGTGCAACTGCCCGACGGTCGCCTCCAGAAGGTCACCTACACTGTCCAAGGAAACTCAGGTTTCGTAGCCGATGTTACCTACGAAGGCGAGCCCCAGTACCCTGCTAACAGCGGGCGCCCACACCAGAGTTACGGCACCCCAGCACCCCATTACGCATAGTGAAAACGCTTCCATCCCCATCCCGAGGGCGACGCCAGGACCCGCATCACTCCCCTTCACTCCTTTCTGTATTTATTAATTCGCTTCATGCATAACTTGCAATAAACTCAAGGCAAGCATTAGTTTGTTCCATGAATTTCTTCCTTCTGTTGGCACCACTGACCGCCGCTATCAACACCGCTGTCACACTCGACATCACACCAAGTCAACTCAGCCTTCTACTACGTGACACTTGATAATACGACGAGAGCACATGTTGCTGCAGGTGTCCTGAAAAACGTAAGTATAGCAACCCTTCCCACGGCCGCAGGAAAGCCTTACCTGCTGAGACATAATCTGTGGTGACTTGAAGGTACCTGCTTTTTACTAACACTGTTATATTATTTCACTTAAACATTCCTGCATTCTCTGTATGTGGGTCAAGGTTGGCTGCACCATTACATTCAACATGAGAGGCCTTCCATTTATGTTTATGAGACTCTTGTGAAAACATTCAACACGATCCACTAGTCCAGACATGACATTCTTCTTCCACCTCTACACACGCACCTCAACCTTATGAAAAACTGTCTCAAAGTCACGGGCAAGGGAGGTACAAAGGAATACAAAGGAGCTCAAAGGAATAACAGTCCTACTGGACTTAACGAACCTGTCCGTGTGGCTACACTCTACTACTATAGTATCTACATGTTAGACACAAAGGCACAGCAAAGTGGAAGGATCGTCTCCACCCACCACTCCCTCTAGCCGAAGCTGGCCTGAAAAGGAAGCCTTACCATGTAGTGGGGAAAAATAGCATAGATTTTGTATAGGAAAGTTAGAAAACGGGCGTTATTAATGACTATTACTACCACTACGATAAAAAATCAATATATATATATATATATATATATATATATATATATATATATATATATATATATATATATATATATATATATATATATATATATATATATATGCAAGAAAGAAATACTCGATTTTTAGAACTAATGCTAAATGCTTATCGACTTAATTTTTAAACGATTCAATTGTGTTTCTGTTAACTATTTCTGCTGATAAAGACTCCCAAATATTCACGATCCTATTAGAGAAAAAGTGTTTTGCTTCGTTTCTTCTAAATGATTATCAATGAACTTGAAGCTATTGTTACGATTGGTGCTTGCGAGATCAGTAATTAAATATTCATTTATGTAATATTGTCAAAATCTCGGAATACTTAAAATACGTCTGTTAGCTCCTTTCGGAGCCTACGTCTAGATAAACTGAATCAGTGAAGACCTTTTAGTCGTTCCTCGTAAGATTTGTTTCACAGTTTGTTTATAGGATGGTGACCAGTACTGAATGCAATATTCTAGAAAAGTGCGTATCAGTGCATTAAATAGTGTATGGATAATCTTTTCAGATTTACGCTCAAAAGTTCTTCCGATGAAGCCGACCAGTTTCTTAACTCTCTTAACAAGGTCTGAATAATGTTTAATAGGTTTAAGGTCATTATCAATCGTTACCTCTTATTTTATTTCATGGCTAACCTTGAAAAGATCAGAGCAGTTCGTTGTATATTTAGTTTAATGATTATTGTTTTCGATATACTTAAATTAACATTTATCTACATTAAATTCCAACTGCAATTTTCAGAGCAACTGACTAAAATGTCGAAGTTCGATAGTAATTGTAATTTTTTGGCGGTTGTAGTAACTTTTGTCGTGATTACCGTAACATCGTCAAATTTCGGTATCTTACAGGTGAGGCCTGCATCGATATCATTGACATTAATAGGAAAAAGAATGGGGCCAAGTACAGATCCCTGTGGCACACTGCTTATAACGTCTTGCCAGTTAGATGATTTGCAGTTTATAACAACGCGTTATGTTTTCTCTGAAAGCCAGTCATCAAGCCACGTAAGAACTTTCTCAGCTATACTAAGTAACTAATGTTTTTTTTAAGTAATTGTTTATGGAAAACTTTCTCAAACGGTTTTTGAAAGTCAAGATAAAAACACATTTACGCTTTTGTCTCGTCATAAATGTTGAATTCATCGATAAAGAAAGAGTCTAGCAAATTCATTTAACAAGATAGTCTGTTTCGAAAGCAATGTTGAATTATAAATCAGAATATTTAATTCCACAAATCTCAGTAATTTCTCGCGTATTAAAAGTTTCATAAATTTACCATTTGAGGCTCATTGGTCCTAAGTTATGCAGTATCAGTTTCTCTCCTTTGTTTTGTGTAGCACCATTACTACTCCCACTAAGTAAATACAACTCATCCTCACCATGATAATGTTGTGTCAAGGACTCTTTGGCTTTCCTTCCCCATCATCCACGACCAGCCACTTGGAGCTATATAAACCGTGCCGCTTCTCACCAACATCACCATTCACTCTTCGGTCTCAACATGGCTTGCAAGGTACAGTCTCACAACAATACACCTGCTTCAGACACACACCACCTGCCTCACACACCTCACTAACGCTCATCTTATTCCTCACACCCACAGCTCATCGTCCTAGTCGCCCTCGTGGCTCTCTCCTCCGCCTCCTACGTACCCCAGGACTCCTATCAAACTGTAAGTACACCACCCTGCCTCCTTCCCTTACCCTCACCAACCTTTATTCATCGTGCAACACTTCCCCTCAAAAACCTTACTCCTCCTCCTCCTATTGCAGGCACCCGCCAACTATGACTTCAACTACGAAGTTAATGACGCTCCTTCCGGCAACAATTACGGCCACTCGGAAGCCCGCGATGGAGACAACACTCAAGGATACTACTTCGTGCAACTACCCGACGGTCGCCTCCAGAAGGTCACCTACACTGTCCAAGGAAACTCAGGTTTCGTAGCCGATGTCACCTACGAAGGCGAGCCCCAGTACCCTGCTAACAGCGGTCGCCCACACCACAGTTACGGCACCCCAGCACCCCATTACGCATAGTGAAAACACTTCCATCCCCATTCCGAGGGCGACGTTTGGACTCGCATCACTCCCCTTCACTCCTTTCTGTATTTATTAACTCGCCTCATGCATAACTTGCAATAAACTCAAGGCAAGCATTCCACTCCTGATTATCCTTATTCACTCCACTCCTCTTGCTGCCAACACCCTGACCGCCGCCACCAACACTGCTGGTGTCAGCATCGTCAGTCCGCCACTCCAGTAACACTGTTACACATATATACGGGTTTATCATAGTAAAATAAGGTGAGACATGATGGACTTGAATCTCGCGATTAGAAGGCTCGCAGGCAAGTTGAAACGGAGAACGAGTGTTAAGTTTGTTTAGGGTAAGGGGCCGGGGAATTTGGCGGGAACTTGAATAAAGAGTACAGCCTAGCTATTGGCCAAAATTTAGAGGGTTCCTTTTTAAAATTGGCAGGAGTTGTCAGTGGACTAACTGGAGGAGCAGAGGGTTTCGTGATTGGCATCCATAGCTACTGTAGCAAGAAGGTTGTACTTGCTGAAACACTGCATATCGACGTGGATGTGGTACCCCTAGCCTTGTGAGGTGGCTCAGAGGATGTTTCTGCTGTACCTGTGTCTTCCTGGTGGGTGTATTTACGCCTCAATTGTTGTGTGGTGGCTTCCATCACAAAGCCAAGGACTTGAAGAGGCTGCCACCTACAAACACCAGATAGGGATGCAAAGAATCTCTGGTGTTATTTTTGATTTAGTATTTAGTGCTGATTGTATTGTAGTAAGTACCGAGACATTATCAGGAACCAAGTATGATGTTATTCATCAATTAAAGTGGTGTCAGACATAGTGTATCCTTACACCCTAGCAAGAGGTGGTTTAGTATTGAAAAAATATCACTCGTGGTGAGTCAAGGCGAGCCAAAGACAGGACGGGCAAGCTATCCAGCTCATTATGACAAGGGTCATACTTGTATTCAGGACACACGAATCTTAGTACCTTGATGCAAAAATCGGGTCACACATTTGTGTGTGGACACGTTTTCGGTTACAATAATGTGGGACTTATACAGATATAAAAAAATAAACAAAAACAAGTCCTGAAAATATTTTGAATTTTTCTTAAAAAATGTTTCCTGCTAAATATTACAATTGAATCCAAATCACGGATAGCGTAATGAATGTCGGAGCACAAATGTAGAAAACATTAAGAAGGAAGAGTTAAGTGATACGAAACACAACAATTAGTGGCAGGAAAAGAGGATCAAGGATTAGATATCAAAATAGTTCTAATGACATTTTCAATGTTATTTAGGAAACATCACAGGCAAGACAAGCTAATGTTATAAATAACTGTACATGTACATGTTAGGGCAAGGGTGGTCACCCCAGCTTACGAGGAAAGAGATCAATACTGCAATACGAGGCCACACTCACTGGCCATAAGTCACACCAACACAGGCGCCAAATGACCCATCCTCCTACCTCCTACTCAACCTAAGATACTCTCGCTTCTTATTCGTATGAGTATATTTCACTAATTAAACATGTTAAGTTACATTTTCTAACACAATGGACTATCTACTCCTCGTTAATTATCTTTCTACAACAAACATTTATAAAGATATTTCCCAAAGAGGTTTATTTATCACATTCTTGTGCAGACAATCAATAGTCAGAAAGGTTTAAGAAACACTACTGTATAAAAAAAAAAACACAAGACAACACAAAAATATTTGATATAAGTTCATTCCAAACTATCGACTTAATACAACATTGAAAATAATGTAGAATATGATGATCTATAAACATGATCCATTTCCGTCATTACTCCGCCATTAGTACTCCCTCTTAACAAATACAACTCATCCTCACCATCACACTGTTGTGTCAAGGACTCCTTGGCTTTCCTTCCCCACCATCCACGACCAGCCACTTGGCGCTATATAAGCTGTGCCGCTTCTCACCAACATCACCATTCACTCTTCGGTCTCAACATGGCTTGCAAGGTACAGTCTCACAACAATACACCTGCTTCAGACACACACCACTTGCCTCACACACCTCACTAACGCTCATCTTATTCCTCACACCCACAGCTCATCGTCCTAGTCGCCCTCGTGGCTCTCTCATCCACCTCCTACGTATCCCAGGATTCCTATCAAACTGTAAGTACACCACCCTGCCTCCTTCCCTTACCCTCACCAACCTTTATTCATGGTGCAACACTTCCCCTCAAAAACCTTACTACTCCTCCTCCTATTGCAGGCACCCGCCAACTATGACTTCAACTACGAAGTTAATGACGCTAATTCCGGCAACAACTATGGCCACTCGGAATCCCGCGATGGAGACAACATTCAAGGATACTATTTCGTGCAACTGCCCGACGGTCGCCTCCAGAAGGTCACCTACACTGTCCAAGGAAACTCAGGTTTCGTAGCCGATGTCACCTACGAAGGCGAGCCCCAGTACCCTTCTAACAGCGGGCGCCCACACCAGAGTTACGGCACCCCAGCACCCCATTACGCATAGTGAAAACACTTCCGTCCCCATCCCGAGGGCGACGCCATGACCCGCATCACTCCCCTTCACTCCTTTCTGTATTTATTAACTCGCCTCATGCATAACTTGCATTAAACTCAAGGCAAGAATTCCACTCCTGATTATCCTTCTTCACTCCTCTCCTCTTGCTGCCAACACCCTGACCGCCGCCACCAACACTGCTGGTGTCAGCCTCGTCAGCCCGCCACTCCAGTAACACTGTTACACATATATACGGGTTTAACATAGTAAAATAAGGAAAGACATGATGGACTTGAATCTCGCGATTAGAAGGCTCGCAGGCAAGCTGAAACGGAAAACGAGTGTTAAGTTTGTTTGGGGTAAGGGGCAGGGGGATTTGGCGGGAACTTGGATAGAGAGCACAGCCTAGCTATGGGACAAAGTTTCCTTTTTCAATTTGGCAGTTGTTGTCAGTGGACTAACTGGAGGAGCAGAGGATTTCGTGGTTGGCATCCATAGCTACCGTAGCAAGAAGGTTGTACTTGCTGAAACACTGCATGGCGACGTGGATGTGGTACAGCTAGCCTTGTGAGGTGGCTCAGAGGGTGTTTCTGCTGTACCTGTGTCTCCTGGCTGATGTATTGACGCCTCAACTGTTGTGTGGTGGCTTCCATCACAGAACCAAGGACTTGAAGAGGTTGCCACCTACAAACACCAGCTAGGGATGCACGAAATCTTTGGTGTTATTTTTGATGTAGTATTTAGTGCTGATTGTATTGTAGTAAGTACCGAGACATTATCAGGAACCAAGTATGATGTTATTCATCAATTAAAGTGGTGTCAGACATAGTGTATCCTTACACCCTAGCAAGAGGTGGTTTAGTATTGAAAAACAATCACTCGTGGTGAGTCAAGGCGAGCCAGAGACAGGACGGGCCAGCTTTCCAGCTCATTATGACAAGGGTCATACTTGTATTCAGGACACACGAATGTGATGCAAAAATCGGGTCACACTTATGTGCGTGGAAGCGTTTTCTGTTAAAATAATGTGGGACTTATACAGACAGATAATAAAATAAACAAAAACAAGTCCTGAAAATCTTTCAAATTTTTCTTAAAAAAAGTTTCCTTCTAAATATTAATATTGATCCAAATCACAGATAGCGTAATGAATGTCGGAGCACAAATGTAGAAAACAATGAGAAGGAAGAGTTAAGTGATACGAAACACAACAGTTAGTGGCAGGAAAAGAGGATAAAGGATTAGATAACAAAATAGTTCTAATGACATTTTCAATGTTATTTAGGAAACAACACATGCAAGACAAGCTAATGTTATAAATAATTGTACATGTGCAGTACATAGCAATGGAGAATATGGCACATAATGTTAGGCCAAGGGTGGTCACCCCAGCTTACGAGGAAAGAGTTCAACATTGCAATACGAGGCCACACTCACTGGCAATAAGTCACACAAAAACAGGCGCCAAATGAGCCATCATCCTGCCTCCTACTCAACCCAAGATACTCTCGCTTCTTGTTCGTATGAGTATATTTCACTAATTAAACATGTTAAGTTACATTTTCTAACACGCTGGACTATCTACTCCTCGTTAATTATCTTTCTACAACAAATATTTATAAAGATATTTCCCAAAGATGTTTATTTATCACATTCTTCTGCAGGTAATCAATAGTCGGAAAGGTTTAAGAAACACTACTATATAAAAAAAAATAACAGAAGAAAACACAAAAATGTTTGAAGAAAGTCCATTTCAAACTATCGATCAAAGAAATAATTGAAAATAATGTAAAATATGATGACCTACAAACATGATCAATTTCCGTCATTACTCCACCATTACTACTCCCTCTTAACTAATACAACTCATCCTCACCATGACAATGTTGTGTCAAGGACTCCTTGGCTTTCCTTCCCCATCATCCACAACCAGCCACTTGGCGCTATATAAACCGTGCCGCTTCTCACCAACATCACCATTCACTCTTCGGTCTCAACATGGCTTGCAAGGTACAGTCTCACAACAATACACCTGCTTCAGACACACACCACCTGCCTCACACACCTCACTAACGCTCATCTTATTCCTCACACCCACAGCTCATCGTCCTAGTCGCCCTCGTGGCTCTCTCCTCCGCCTCCTAGGTACCCCACGACTCCTATCAAACTGTAAGTACACCACCCTGCCTCCTTCCCTTACCCTCACCAACCTTTATTCATGGTGCAACACTTCCCATCAAAAAGTTTGTTTGGGGTAAGGGGCCGGGGAATTTGGCGGGAACATGGATAGAGAGCGGAGTCTAGCTATGGGACAAAGTTTGGAGGTTCCTTTTTCAAATTGGCAGGAGTTGTCAGTGGACTAACTGGAGGAGCAGAGGGTTTCGTGGTAGGCATCCATAGCTACCGTAGCAAGAAGGTTATACTTGCTGAAACACTGCATGGCGACGTGGATGTGGTACCCCTAGACTTGTGAGGTGGCTCAGAGGGTGTTTCTGCTGTACCTGTGTCTCCTGGCGGATGTATTGACGCCTCAACTCTTGTGTGGTGTTGTCCATCACAGAGCCAAGGACTTGAAGAGGCTACCACCTACAAACATCAGCTAGGGATGCAGAAAATCTTTGGTCTATTTTTGATGTAGTATTTAGTGCTGATTGTATTGTAGTAAGTACCGAGACATTATCAGGAACCAAGTATGATGTTATTCATCAATTAAAGTGGTGTCATACATAGTGTATCCTTACACCCTAGCAAGAGGTGGTTTAGTATTGAAAAACAATCACTCGTAGTGAGTCAAGGCGAGCCAGAGACAGGACGGGCCAGCTTTCCAGCTCATTATGACAAGGGTCATACTTGTATTCAGGACACACGAATCTTAGTACCATGATGCAAAAATCGGGTCACACTTGTGTGCATGGACACGTTCTGTGTTACAATAATATGGGACTTATACAGACAGATAAAAAAATTAACAAAAACATGTGCTGAAAATCATTCAAATTTTTCTATAAAATATTTCCTTCGAAATATTACAATTGATCCAAATCATGGATAGTGTAATGAATGTCGGAGCACAAATGTAGAAAACATTAAGAAGGAAGAGTTAAGTGATACGAAACACAACAATTGGTGGCAGGAAAAGAGGAACAAGGATTAGATAACAAAACAGTTCTAACAACGTTTTAAATTTTATTTAGGAAACAACAAAGGCAAGGGAAGATAATGTTATAAATAATTGTACAGTACATAGCAATGGAGAATATGGCACATGTTGTTAGGCCAAGGGTGGCCATCCCAGCTTACGAGGAAAGAGTTCAACACTGCAACACGAGGCCACACTCACTGGCCATAAGTCACACCAACACAGGCGTCAAATGACCCATCCTCCTGCCTCCTACTCAACCTAAGATACTCTCGCTTCTTGTTCGTATGAGTATATTTCACTAATTAAACATGTTAAGTTACATTTTCTAACACAATGGACTATCTACTCCTCGTTAATTATCTTTCTACAACAAACATTTATAAAGATATTTCCCAAAGATGTTTATTTATCACATTCTTGTGCAGACAGTCAATAGTCAGAAAGGTTTAAGAAACACTACTGTATAGAAAAAAAACCCAGAAGACAACACAAAATTATTTGATATAAGTTCATTCCAAACTATCGACTTAATACAACATTGAAAATAATGTAGAATATGATGATCTATAAACATGATCCATTTCCGTCATTACTCCACCATTACTACTCCCTCTTAACAAATACAACTCATCCTCATCATCACAATGTTGTGTCAAGGACTCCTTGGCTTTCCTTCCCCATCATCTACGACCAGCCACTCGGCGCTATATAAACCATGCCGCTTCTCACCAACATCACCATTAAACTCTTCAGTCTCAACATGGCTTGCAAGGTACAGTCTCACAACAATACACCTGCTTCAGACACACACCACCTGCCTCACACACCTCACTAACGTTCATCTTATTTCGCACACCCACAGCTCATCGTCCTAGTCGCCCTCGTGGCTCTCTCCTCCGCCTCTTACGTACCCCAGGACTCCTATCAAACTGTAAGTACACCACCCTGCCTCCTTCCCTTACCCTCACTAACCTTTATTCATCGTGCACCACTTCCCCTCAAAAACCTTACTCCTCCTCCTCCTCCTCCACCTGCAGGCACCCGCCAACTATGACTTCAACTACGAAGTCAATGACGCTCCTTCCGGCAACAACTACGGCCACTCGGAATTCCGCGATGGAGACAACACTCAAAGATACTACTTCGTGCATCTGCCCGACGGTCGCCTCCAGAAATTCACCTACACTGTCCAAGGAAACTCAGGTTTCGTAGCCGATGTCACTTACGAAGGCGAGCCCCAGTACCCTTCTAACAGCGGGCGCCCACACCAGAGTTACGGCACCCCAGCACCCCATTACGCATAGTGAAAACACTTCCGTCCCCATCCCGAGGGCGACGCCATGACCCGCATCACTCCCCTTCACTCCTTTCTGTATTTACTAACTCGCCTCATGCATAACTTGCAATAAACTCAAGGCAAGCATTCCACTCCTGATTATCCTTATTCACTCCACTCCTCTTGCTGCCACCACCCTGACCGCCGCCACCAACACTGCTGGTGTCAGTCTTGTCAGCCCGCCACGCCAGTAACACTGTTACACATATATACGGGTTTTTCATAGTAAAAGAAGGCGAGACATAATGGACTTGAATATCGCGATTAGAAGGCTCGCAGGCAAGTTGAAACGGACAACGAGTGTTAAGTTTGTTTGGGGTAAGGGGCCGGGGATTTGGCGGGAACTTGGATAAAGAGTACAGCCTAGCTATTGGACAAAGTTTGGAAGGTTCTTTTTTCAAATTGGCAGGAGTTGTCAGTGGACTAACTGGAGGAGCAGAGGGTTTCGTGGTTGGCATCCATAGCTACCGTAGCAAGAAGGTTGTACTTGCTGAAACACTGCATATCGACGTGGATGTGGCACCCCTAGCCTTGTGAGGTGGCTCAGAGGGTGTTTCTGCTGTACCTGTGTCTTCCTGGCGGGTGTATTTACGCCTCAACTGTTGTGTGGCGGCTTCCATCACAGAGCCAAGGACTTGAAGAAGCTGCCACTTACAAACACCAGCTAGGTATGCACGGAAACTTTGGTGTTATTTTTGATGTAGTATTTAGTGCTGATTGTATTGTAGTAAGTACCGAGACATTATTAGGAACCAAATATGATGTTAATCATCAATTAAAGTGGTGTCAGACATAGTGTGTTCTTACACCCTAGCAAGAGGTGGGTTAGTATTGAAAAACAATCACTCGTGGTGAGTCAAGGCGAGCCAGAGACAGGACGGGCCAGCTTTCTAGCTCATTATGACAAGGGTCATACTTGTATTCAGGACACACGTCCTGTATTTCGGACTGTATACAGTGTCCTGAATACAAGTATGACCCTTGTCATAATGAGCTGGAAAGCTGGCCCGTCCTGTCTCTGGCTCGCCTTGACTCACCACGAGTGATTGATTTCAATACTAAACCACCTCTTGCTAGGGTGTAAGGATACACTATGTCTGACACCACTTTAATTGATGAATAACATCATACTTAGTTCCTGATAATGTCTCGGTACTTACTACAATACAATCAGCACTAAATACTACATCAAAAATAACACCAAAGATTCCGTGCATCCCTAGCTGGTGTTTGTAGGTGGCAGCCTCTTCAAGTCCTTGGCCTTGTAATGGAAGCCACCACACAACAGTTGAGGCGTCAATACACCCGCCAGTAAGACACAGGTACAACAGAAACACCCTCTGAGCCACCTCACAAGGCTAGGGGTACCACATCCACGTCGATATGCAGTGTTTCAGCAAGTACAACCTTCTTGCTACGGTAGCTATGGATGCCAACCACGAAACCCTCTGCTCCTCCAGTTAGTCCACTGACAACTCCTGCCAATTTGAAAAAGGAACCTTCCAAACTTTGTCCAATAGCTAGGCTGTGCTCTTTATCCATGTTCCCGCCAAATTCCCTTCCCCTTACCCTAAACAAACTTAACACTCGTTCTCCGTTTCAACTTGCCTGCGAGCCTTCTAATCGCGATATTCAAGTCCATTATGTCTCGCCTTCTTTTACTATGATAAACCCGTATATATGTGTAACAGTGTTACTGGAGTGGTGGGCTGACAAGGCTGACACCAGCAGTGTTGGTGGCGGCGGTCAGGGTGTTGGCAGCAAGAGGAGTGGAGTGAATAAGGATAATCAGGAGTGGAATGCTTGCCTTGAGTTTATTGCAAGTTATGCATGAGGCGAGTTAGTAAATACAGAAAGGAGTGAAGGGGAGTGATGCGGGTCATGGCGTCGCCCTCGGGATGGGGACGGAAGTGTTTTCACTATGCGTAATGGGGTGCTGGGATGCCGTAACTCTGGTGTGGGCGCCCGCTGTTAGCAGGGTACTGGGGCTCGCCTTCGTAGGTGACATCGGCTACGAAACCTGAGTTTCCTTGGACAGTGTAGGTGACCTTCTGGAGGCGACCGTCGGGCAGTTGCACGAAGTAGTATCCTTGAGTGTTGTCTCCATCACGGGATTCCGAGTGGCCGTAGTATTTGCCGGAAGGAGCGTCATTGACTTCGTAGTTGAAGTCATAGTTGGCGGGTGCCTGCAGGAGGAGGAGGAGGAGTAAGGTTTTTGAGGGGAAGTGTTGCACGATGAATAAAGGTTGGTGAGGGTAAGGGAATGAGGTAGAGTGGTGTATTTACAGTTTGATAGGAGTCCTGGGGTACGTAAGAGGCGGAGGAGAGAGCCACGAGGGCGACTAGGACGATGAGCTGTGGGTGTGAGGAATAAGATGAGCGTTAGTGAGGTGTGTGAGGCAGGTGGTGTGTGTCTGAAGCAGGTGTATTGTTGTGAGACTGTACCTTGCAAGCCATGTTGAGACCGAAGAGTGAATGGTGATGTTGGTGAGAAGCGGCACAGCTTATATAGCGCCAAGTGGCTGGTCGTGGATGATGGGGAAGGAAAGCCAAGGAGTCCTTGACACAACATTGTGATGGTGAGGATGAGTTGTATTTGTTAAGAGGGAGTAGTAATGGTGGAGTAATGACGGAAATGGATCATGTTTATAGATCATCATATTCTCCAATATTTTCAATGTTTTCTTTGGTAGATAGTTTGAAATGGACTTTCATCAAATATTTTTGTGTTGTCTTCTGTTATTTTTTATATAGTAGTGTTTCTTAAACCTTTCTGACTATTGATTACCTGTATTTGGGACTGTATTTGGGATTCATACAGAAAGATAAAAAAATAAACAAAAAACAAGTCTTGAAAATCTTTCAAATTTTTTTTATAAATTGTTTCCTTCTATATATTACAATTGATCCAAATCACGGATAGTGTAATGAATGTCGGAGCACAAATGTAGAAAACATTAAGAAGGAAGAGTTAAGTGATACGAAACACAACAATTAGTGGCAGGAAAAGAGGATCAAGGATTAGATAACAAAATAGTTCTAACAACATTTTCAATGTTATTTAGGAAACAACACATGCAAGGGAAACTAATGTTATAAATAAATAAACATGTACAATACATAGCAATGGAGAATATGGCACAAAATGTTAGGCCAAGGGTGGCCACACCAGCTTACGAGGAAAGAGATCAATACTGCAACACGAGGCCACACTCACTGGCCATAAGTCACACCAACACAGGCGCCAAATGACCCATTCTCCTGCCTCCTACTCAACCTAAGATACTCTCGCTTCTTGTTCGTATGAGTATATTTCACTAATTAAACATGTTAAGTTACATTTTCTAACACAATGGACTATCTACTCCTCGTTAATTATCTTTCTACAACAAACATTTATAAAAATATTTCCCAAAGATGTTTATTTATCACATTCTTGTGCAGGTAATCAATAGTGAGAAAGGTTTAAGAAACACTACTATATAAAAAATAATAGAAGACAACACAAAAATATTTGATGAAAGTCCATTTCAAACAATCGACCAAAGAAAACATTGAAAATAATGTAGAATATGATGATCTATAAACATGATCCATTTGCGTCATTACTCCACCATTACTACTCCCTCTTAACTAATACAACTCATCCTCACCATCACAATGTTGTGTCAAGGACTCCTTGGCTTTCCTTTCCCATCATCCACGACCAGCCACTTGGCGCTATATAAACCGTGCTGTTTCTCACCAACATCACCATTCACTCTTCGGTCTCAACATGGCTTGCAAGGTACAGTCTCACAACAATACACCTGCTTCAGACACACACCACCTGCCTCACACACCTCACTAATGCTCATCTTATTCCTCACACCCACAGCTCATCGTCCTAGTCGCCCTCGTGGTTATCTCCTCCGCCTCCTACGTACCCCAGGACTCCTATCAAATTGTAAGTACACTACCCTGCCTCCTTCCCTTACCCTCACCAACCTTTATTCATCGTGCAACACTTCACCTCAAAAACCTTACTCCTCCTCCTCCTCCTCCTCCTGCAGGCACCCGCCAACTATGACTTCAACTACGAAGTTAATGACGCTAATTCCGGCAATAATTACGGCCACTCGGAATCCCGCGATGGAGACAACAATCAAGGATACTATTTCGTGCAACTGCCCGACGATCGCCTCCAGAAGGTCACCTACACTGTCCAAGGAAACTCAGGTTTCGTAGCCGATGTCACCTACGAAGGCGAGCCCCAGTACCCTGCTAACAGCGGGCGCCCACACCAGAGTTACGGTACCCCAACACCCCATTACGCATAGTGAAAATACTTCCATCCCCATCCCGAGGGCGACGCCAGGACCCGCATCACTCCCCTTCACTCCTTTCTGTATTTATTAACTCGCCTCATGCATAATTTCCAATAAACTCAAGGCAAACATTAGTTTGTTCCATGAATTTCTTCCTTCTGCTGGCACCACTGACCGCCGCTATCAACACCGCTGTCACACTCGGCATCACACCAAGTCAACTCAGCCTTCTACTACGTGACACTTGATAATACGACGGAAGCACATGTTGCTGCAGGTGTCCTGACAAACGTAAGTATAGCAACCCTTCCCACGGCCGCAGGGAAGCACTACCTGCTTAGACATAATCTGTGGTGACTTGAAGGTACCTGCTTTTTACTAACACTGTTATATTATTTCACTTAAACAATTCTGCATTCTCTGTATGTGGATCAAGGTAGGCTGCACCATTACATTCAACGTGAGAGGCCTTCCATTTATGTTTATGATTCAGATATTCAGATTCAGATATTTATTCCATTATAGAATGGTTATTCTTACAGCTTAGATACACAATTTGTTTAATTTGCAAGCGACTTTATATCTAAGTTAATATCTATAGTTACAACATTTCACACCCAATATTGTACGATATGATAGGTGCTCGTCATTATTTATTTGGAATTAGTCAATATAAAAGTTCAAAGACGATAAAGTTATAAAACGAATTTTAGATCCCAACAATTAATACAAGAAAATACAGTAAAACACTAAAAATAGATAAAAGATAGAGTTGTGATACTAAAATACCTGTGATAAAATATAGACATCTATGTAGAACAAAATAAAACTATACATTAAATCGTTCATTAATAAAATAAGCACGCAGAAGTTTTTTGAATGACCGTATTGTTTGTGCATTCCTTATAGAGGAAGGAAGGCTGTTCCACAGTTTTGGTCCTGCCACCAATAAGGACCGTGCACCGGTATAGGTGTTGGTCTTTGATACATACAGGTTGTGCTGCTGTCTAGTGAGGACAGGACAGACAGCACTCACTTTCGGCATGACAAACAAATGGTTAGGAACATTACCGTTTATGATATTATATGTCATGATGCCTACCTCATACTTGTGTTTTTGGTGCACTCTCAGCCACCCAAGTTCTCGCAGGAAAGGTGTGGCGTGGTCGTGTTTGGCGCCGCCGCCTATTGCGACCTTTGCGGCAAAATTTTGAAGTTTTTGTATTTGCTTGGTATGAGTGATGTTTGTTGTGCCCCATATTTTTATGCCATAATTAATTAGACTTAATACTAGAGTTTGCATGACAGTCTTCCTTGCCCTTATGTTAAAATGATCTTTAATCCTGTTAATATATAATATAATGTTAAAAAGTTTTCTACTTAAGTTATTCACATGAGTATCAAAGGTCATGTGGGAATCAAAGTATATTCCTAAGTTTTTAAGGGAAGTGCTGGGAAATATCTTTGTGCCGTCAAGCTGTAAGCACGTATTGGGTGGAATCTGCGATATGTGACCTTTGGTGCCGACAAACATACACTGTGTCTTCTTAGTGTTTATTAGCAATCCATTTAAGTGAAAATACCTCTTTGTTTGAGTTAAAGTCTCCTCTCCCCTTTGAATGAGATCTTGAATATTGTTTGTGTTTCCTCTGTGTATGAGCTGTGTGTCGTCTGCGTATTGTATGACGAGGCAGTTGGGAATGTGTCGCGAAAGATCGTTAACGAATATTGAAAACAATATTGGGCCGAGCACTGATCCTTGAGGAACTCCATAGGCAACATTAAGTTTCTTGGAGACGTGTTTACCAATCCTAACTGACTGTGTTCTGTTGTGAAGATAACTTTGGAACCAAAAGGAGTCTATTCTTAACATATACATCTTGTTCATTAAAATTTCGTGATTTACGCTGTCGAACGCTTTCGATAGGTCACACAAAGTTAGTAAGGAAATGTTTTTGTTGTCCATAGTATCAAAAAGTGTATTAGTCAATGTGAGCAGTGCACTTTCTGTAGACAGCTGAGGCCTGAAACCATGTAGTGTCGTGCTGAGGAAATGATTGCTCTCAAGATGTGATGTGAGTTGAGCGGCAATAATTTTCTCGAGAACCTTTGAAATGATTGGAAGAAGAGATATGGGACGATAGTCTTTAGGTTCCATGACATCACCGGTTTTAAAAATAGGGACAACTATTGCATGTTTCCAGGATTCTGGGAATATTCCTGTTACAATGGACGTATTTATGATACAAGTGAGGTACGCGATCAATACTGGCAAGGAATCTCTTAGAAATCGCAGTGGTATATTGTCTAAACCACAAGAGGAACTATTTTTAAAGCTTTTTATAATTAATATGATAGTGTCACTGTCAGTTGGTTTAGGTCGGAACATGTTACAAGGTGGATTGATGTTATTGTTGTTGCTGGGTAATGACACGTTCTCGTTTTGTTGTGATTTTTTAAAAGTCTCTCTTCCAACGTTGGCAAAGAAGTTGGTAAAAGCTTCCACTTTGTTCCTCACTGTCTCGTCATCGGTGTTGTGTTCTAGAGAGGTTTTGTGTTTGTCAGTGGGTATCAGTTGTCTGAGGGTACTCCATGTGGATACACTATTACCTGTGCTTGTCTCAAATTTATCACTGTAGTAGTCTGATTTTGCTTTATGGAGTGACTTCTTAACTTCTTTCTTAAGGTTCTTATATCTCAACTGCAGGTCTACATTCAGCCTGTCGTTTTTAAGATTTATTTGTGTGGTGTTCCTCTCGTGAATTAACGCTCGTAAGTTTTCTTTAATCCATGGGGCAAAGGGTCTTCTGACTTCTCTTATGACTAAAGGGGCACATTCGTTTAAACATTTGTTGACAGTGTCTGTGAATATGTTAACTTGAATGTCAGTGTTGTCTGTGGTGAAAATGTTGTTTAGGTTGTGACTGTGTTGTCTTAATAAGGTACACAATGTGTCAGGGGAGTAAGCACTTAAGTCACGAAATGTTTTAACAATAGGTAGACGTTTTGTTTTTTGCAGGTTTACAGTCACTGTAATAATTTCATGGTCAGCCACCGGGCACGGAATTATGTCATAGTTTAAAATAGACTCGGGCTTATTAGTAATTGCTAAGTCCAAGAGAGTTGCGGAAGTGGGAGTAATTCTCGTTGGTTTAGTGATCACCTGTGTCAGTTTGGCATTCGCAATGATTTGCTTCATCTTACTGTTATTCAATAGAATATTGTCGTTAAAATCTCCTAAAATATAAAATGGCTTATTTTTCAAACTTACAGATTTAATTATATAATTTATGTAATCATAGGTTTGGCTAAGAGATTTTGGGTGTCGGTACAGGCAGCCAATAATGACAGAGGGAAACTTGCAGCTCTGCACCGTCACCCACACGTCCTCAACTCCCTGTGGTCTCACAATGTCCATCTCTAGTAGGGTTACCTTATATACATCTTTGGTATAAATACAAACTCCTCCTCCTCTGCCTTTATCACATCTATGCACTTTGTACTCCGGAATGTCAATGTGTTCATTTGAAATATCGTTATGTAACCATGACTCACTAATGCACAATACATCTATTTTCCTTTCTTTTACTAAGAGGTCTATCTCTTCTTTATTGCTGAGCATACTTTGAGCATTGATGTGTTCAATCGTTATATTGTTCCTTTCGTTAACAGGTCTCCTGGTTCTGCCTTCTTCGCCGTGTTCCTATTGGTTGTAGAGGTGGCACAGCCTTTGTTTGTGACCCCATCGATGACACAGTTCACATTTGAGTCTGTGGTCAAAGCGACAGCTGGCTTGGCGATGGTTGTGTTCTCCACAGTTGTAACGGCCATGCCTAAACTTTCCTTGTGCTAATGTGTTTGATGTGTAATATGTGTTATGCGGTGCGTGGGGCCTAGCATAGTGTATGCTTTGTGGTGCCTGTGATTGTGTGTAAGTTGTGCTGTGTTGTTCATTGGGCTGTGTGTAGCTTGTGTTGTGAGGTGAGTGGAGTGGTGTGACGTGTGTTGTGTGGGGATGTGTGTAACGTCTGCTATGTGGAGGGTGTGCGTAGTGTATATTGTGTGCTGTGTGGGGCATTATGGAATTTGTGTTATGTGGTGTGTGAGGTTGCGTGTGATGTGTGCTGTGATGAACGTAGGGCGATGTGTAATGTGTGCTATGTGGCGTGTGGGGCTGTGTGGGATGTGTGCTATGTGGTGTGTGGGACTGTGCGTGATGTGTGCTGTATGTTGCGAGGTTATGTGTGTTGTATGTGTTGTGAGGAGCCTGAGGTTGTATGGAGGTAGTATTGCGCCAGTCAGGCAATATGCGGGAGTCGTTGCCACCGTTTTCTTCCACACCCTGTACTCCTCCACCCACTGCCATACTATGAGGGGGACCTCTATGGATAGCTGTAGCATAGGAGTGTGGTTGTGTTCTCCTGGCAGATGCCGAATGTGTTCCAGAGTAGTATTGCTGTGGGGCTGCCAGAGGTATGGGGTGAGGATTGACCCTCTGTACGCTAGCATTGGGAGAGCGTGGTGGAGCTCCTGCCATGGGTGCGCTGGGGGAGCGCTAGGCAAGTTCACGGCCCCTGTGGAGAGAGCCCTGCGCAGCGTATGTGGGAGAAGGTAGTAGTGGAGGTCTGCGGGTGATTGTGGTGGGGTGTGTGATGAAGGGTACACTACCTTGAAGCTGAGGTCTGTCAACATCACGATCTACTCTGAGTCTTGTGCCCAGGGATATATTTGGCTGTCTTTTAATATTAGCCCAGTCTTTGCATAAGCGAAACCCTGAGCACTGTTTTTCAATAATGCTTAGTAGCTTGATCACTCCCATTCTGTTTAGTATACAAGGTTTTCCATCCTCAATGTTAAAGCACCACTCGTCTTCGTTTCCGGATGCGAGCGTGAACTCTGGGGCTGTTTTCACTATATTTACACCATTCATATCTCCCCACTTAACTAACTGTTCATTGTAATGCTTCCCTTTAGCCTGAATTTCGTGAGGCTGTGGCACTGGTACAACTTGACATATATGAATTTTCATTTCACTATTTTTCTCCTTGAGATCACTGATTAAAGATCCTAAGTTATCAAAAGTTTTTTCTGGGGATAACTCATCCAGTAAGTCGTACTCTCCACCAAAAAGTACGCACTCAGACGGAACACTTTCTAATTTTTCGTTCACCCAGCATCGTAATAGGTCTATATTTGCGTGTGTAACCGTCTTCACTACACAGTTGTCGTCCAAGTCAGAGCAAAGAACTCGTCGTGTATTAGTATCTCCCAGGAGGAGACACATGGGGGTTTTCGCGACATGTGTAGCAGTGTCGTGTCTTATGTTTTCGTTGCTGTTTTGCTGCTCTAGTTCGCTGATTCGCTGCTGGAGGAGCTGAATAATGGAATAGGCAGTCTTCACCTCTGCGTTTAACAGCTCAATTTCATCGTCCTTTGTGCTGAGTTTAGTCATGATTGTCTTGATGTCTTTGGCAATGTTGAACAGCTGCAACCTCTCCCGATCGCACATGTCATTGTGGTGACGGGGCGTGGTTGGTGGCTGCGTGTCGTCTGCTGCAGGTAGCTGCGCGTCGTCTGCTGGAGATGACTGCGTGTCATCTGCTGGGGATGGCTGCGCGTCGTCTGCTGGGGGTGGCTGTGTGTTGTTTGCTGGGGGTGACTGCTTGTCGTCTGTGGAGAGCTGCTGTATTTCGTCTGCTGGGGGTGGCTGCGTGTCGTCTATAGATAGCTGCTGTGTTTCCCTTGCACGGGGTAGCTGAGTGTCGTCTGGTATGGGTGCCTGTCCAGTGTATGTAGTGGATGTCAGGATAACGTTATGTGTGCTCATTGGCTGTCTGCCTTCGCTGCGGGGTAACGGTACATCGTTACTGGGTGTCTGCTGTACATCACATGAAGATAGTGGCTGAGAGACTTCGGCGGCGGGGGTCGTCGGTGTGTCGAGCTGCCTGTCGGGCGAGGAGCAGGATCCAGTGTTTGGCTGTGTTGTGTGTAGGGTTTGGGAGTCTGGCTGTGTTTTATCAAGAATCATTTCAATGAGCTGATCCTTATTGACTTAAACTTTGCTTATTCCCAGTTCGCGGCATCTCTTCTGGAGGTCTGCTTTGTGGAAGTTTTTGTGCAGGTATTCTCTCGTTGGAAACTGTGGCGATGATGCGTGGTTCTGCTGCCGTTGTCCCGTCTGTGTATCTTGGGGTGATTCTTTATGAGTATGGCTGTCTGTAGACATGATTGTTCTCTGGTCACGGATGATGCTTGTGTAGGTAGGTGGTGTATAGGGTTGTGTGCTTTTGGTGCTTGGCTTTATCGATAGATTGAAGTATCCAATGCGCATGCGCAGAAAATGGAGCGAGGGTCGAGAGGGGGTCTTAGAGAAAGCTACTAGTTTTCAGCCTTAAAATATGTCTAAGTTCCAATGACACTTCACTTTTTCTATAGCACGGCTAAGTCTTTGCATTCTCACGCACCTGTTGATCCTACTTGTAACATCCTGGTGCTTCTGTATCCTTTGAAATTGAAGGAAACAGTTGGAGCACTACCAGCCAGTGTTGTTGTTGTTACCCCGTAATAACAGGAGAGCTCTTGTGAAAACATTCAACACGATCCACTAGTCCAGACATGACATTCTTCTTCCACCTCTTCACACGCACCTCAACCTTATGAAAAACTGTCTCAAAGTCACGGGCAAGGGAGGTACAAAGGAATACAAAGGAGCTCAAAGGAATAACAGTCCTACTGGACCTAACGAGTCTGTCCGTATGGCTACACTCTACTACTATAGTATCTACATGTTAGACACAAAGGGACAGCAAAGTGGAAGGATCGTCTCCACCCACCCCTCCCTCTAGCCCAGTGGTTCTTAACCTTGCTGGAGGTACTGAACCCCACAAGTTCCATACATGCATTCATCGAACCCTTCGTAGTTGGAAAAATAAAATGTGCTTTTTTTTTCTTCAAATTCAAAACATATGTATATAACTATATACTGTATTAGTGCACAAACTGTATCATGCATCATTTGCACACAAAATCAATGTGTTCAAAGAACAAAACATGAATTTCACACACAAACATTATGAATATTTACTGCAAATCAATGTGACTTTTGCTGTTGCCTCTCAGAGAATTTCAGAAATGCGCGGCTTCACCTTGGTAAGTGCCACTCTCATATCATTTTCGCAACAAAGTCTGTTCCTTTTCTTCGTTTTTATGTCTACCATCCTCGAAAAGGACTGCTCGCAAAGATATGTTGTAACAAACGGTATGAGTATCTCGAGGGCTTTCTTAGCAATAAGAGGGTACGCTACGATTTGGTGACACCAAAACGTTGAGAGCGTTGTTGTTCTGAAGAGTTGCTGTTGAACCTGGCTCTGCTGCAGTTCAATGATTTCGTCCAGGTATTCATCATTGACATCTGCTGTCGCAACACTAAACGTGAACGGCTGTCTCACCCATGCTGGATATGACTCTCTGGTGGGGAAGTATCCGTCGAGAGACTTTGCGAGCTCATCTAAGTGCATGGCAATTGCTTGCTTCAGTTCCCCGGGTACAGAAATGTCTCCGATACCGGACACGTCTTCGATCTTATTTACACAGTCATCCAGCAGGGGAAAGTTTGCAAAGTTATCATTCTCTGTTCGTCGTTTCCATAACGGTAGCTTTTTTTGAAAAGCCCTCAGATTTTCTTCCGCTTCGATGATGTTGACTCCACCGCCCTGCATCTGTTGATTGAGGTGATTGAGAGCATCGAAGATATCGGCCATGTACGCCAAAATGAGAATGAACTCAGAATTTTCGAAGTAATCTGCATGACAATGTTGGTGTTCTCGCAAAAACAGAGCTAATTCCACACGCATGGCAAAAACACGATTCAGCATCTTTCCCCGGGATAACCAGCGAACGTTTGAATGGTACAGAAGTATTTCGAATTCAGAGCCCATTTCATTACACAGCTCTTTGAAGATGCGGTGCTTCAGAGCACTATTTCGCACATAGTTCACACATTCCACTACAATTTTTAATACTTCTGCGAGTTTTGGAGGCAAGGTTTTTGTTGCCAATGCATGCCTGTGCAGAACACAGTGCGTAACAATGATGTGTGGTGCATCGGTTTTCACCAGCGCACTGAAACCAGATTTTTGTCCCAGCATGACTGGAGCTCCGTCCGAACAAACTGCAGAAACCATATCCCACGAAAGATCGTTGTCTCTGAAGAAGTCATCCACAAGTTTCTTCACGTCGGCTGCCTTAGTTGTTGTTGTGAGAGGCCTACAAAATAAAAAGTCTTCTTTTATCATGTCGTCTTTCACATAGCGCACAAACACAGCAAGCTGGCTTAGACTGGAGACATCGGTGGTCTCGTCGAGTTGGAGGCTGAATTTTGCTGGGCTTGAAATCAGATCTGCAACTACTTGAGCTAAGATGTCATGGCTCATGTCATCTATTCTGCTGCTGATGGTGTCATTTGAAAGAGGAATTTGGGACAACTTATTTTCAGCAGCTTTTCCCAGCATGATCCCCATCCTATAGGCCCCAGCCCACTTACCAGCAGCCACAGCCCACCTACGCTTAATGTTGATGTTAACTAACTAACTTTATCTTCAACACTTGGCCTTCACAATGTGTACGTCTGTCTCAGAGATGCAATAAAAGATATTTAACGGTCCATGAGCTGGTATTAGTACGCTTGTAACACCCATACTATAGTGGCCCTCGTTCACTCCTACATGGTGCCCTCCTTACACGGAACACAACTCCACTGCCGCGTGGCACCTACCCTTCCTCTTTCCCAAGAGGCACTGCTGTACTTCCTAGTCGCACCCTTCCTTCCTTCCCTCCTTCCTTTCTTCCCTCCTTCCTTCCTTTCTTCCC
>JAXIVD010000899.1:25000-27500 GCA_036785275.1 Cancer borealis | reverse complement strand
TTAATTCATCCATCTTATTACTAAATATAACACACTTTGTTTTATCCTTATTAATTTTCAAAAAATGTTTATCAATACATGTAGTAAGTTTATCAAACAATATAATCATCTGAGCTGGTGTTTCTGCAAGTAACACCAAGTCATCAGCGTAAGCTATTATGTTACATCTTGAGAAGCCAAAACAACATCCAAAATTAATATCTGATATTTCATCAATAATATCATTCAAATAAAGATTGAATAAGAAAGGAGATATAATGCCACCCTGTCTCACACCTTTTTCAATAAAACTAGAATTACTTGTGGAGTTCTTCCAATTAACATTAGCTTGCTGGTTTCTCAGGTAGTGCAAAATCAGTAATACAACATCCACAGGAATGGAGCTCCTTAACATTTTTTTGCAAAGTAAGAAATGATCAACTCTATCAAAAGCTTTACTCAAGTCAATAAAAGTTGCCAACCCCGATCTTTTTCGCTTTGAATATCTAAACATAACTTCTTTTAAAACAAAGCAAGCATCTGTGGTAGATGAACCTGCTCTAAAACCAAATTGTTTAAAATTCAAAACCAATTTTTCACTTAAAACATCTAAAACATGTAATTCAAAGATCTTGAGAAGGCATGATGACTGCATTACGGGTCTATAGTTAGAAGACTCTGTTACATTTTTCTTTGCATCCTTTAAAACAGGAGTAATAGTACTCTTTAACAAACTTATAGGTAGATAGCAATGAACAAAACACATATTATAGAAATGAGCAAGATTGCATAAAAATTGGTCAGAAGCATTTTTAAGAAATATTGAATGAATCTGATCATGACCCTGACCTGCATTAAGTCGAGATATAAGTTTTTTTAACGTTACATTGGATACACGTAGACACATTTTTCTGCTTTGTGACCAAACCCCTTTTAATTCATTACACATATCAGCTTCATCATTTGAATCACACTCAGGCTGATCAAGTAAAAACTTAGTATAAAAAACATGTGCTATATTCATATCACCACTTTTGCCATCAATAACATTTGATACCTTGTTGACACCTCTACTTTTCTTTACATCTCTCCAGAAACTGGTCTTATTTTTACATTGAAATTTATTTACAATAGAATTACAAGCTTCCTTATGTTCATTCCTTTTACATTCCCGAAGAACACTCTTAAATTCTCTTCTACTGGCCAGCATTTCTTCATGTAAACTTGTATCTCGTAACTTGCCATGATTTACCCAACTAAGGTACTTTTCTCTCGCAACTTTGTGTTTGTCTTTCACACTTCTGTTCCACCCTGGTATAACATGCAATTTGTTCTTCTTTACATACTTTTTCATGTAATTCTGACAAGAACTTTGAACAGTGTTTACAAGGTCTTCATACAGCTCATCAATCTCACTCACATGTCTTGGATCTCGACAGCCTGTCCTATAACAATCATGTACAGACAAGGTAGAAAAATTGTGCAATTGTGCATCAACTGCATTATTAATGTCTAGTATTTCATAACTTTTCATATTATTCCACGTAACATAAAAACGGTCGCTGACAATGGGTGACGCCTGTGGAGGAAGAACATTCAAGCTTCCACTAAAACATAGCGTTGATTCAAGTGGTAAATGATCTGAACCATAGATATTCTGAAGAACATTAATATTATCAACCTTTATACCATCATGTACTGTACCGACAACATGATCAAGCCATTTAGCTACAGAGTTACCATATCCAACAAAAGTAAAGCAATTATCATCTAACTCATTAACATCAAAGCACTTAAGGTCATTTTTCCTCATAAATTCTGAAAGATATTGCCATGCTCTACCATAAAAAGGGTCTGCATTAAAATCTCCAATTAAATATACACAGTCATACTCCTGATTTTCAAAGAAATATTCAAAGTTTGACAAAGATTCCAAGTAATTGTTCAACGTAGTAGCCTCCCAATTAATGCTATTCAGATACACATTAATAAAAACAACATTATAACCAAAAATATTACAATTAAAAACTATAAAATTCTTTTCTAAAACTACTTTATTAATTTTCAGAGATAAACTTTTCCTCCATAGTATAGCCAAACCTCCTTCTGGTCTGCCTCCTGAACTAGTCAATACCTTGTCAGAGAAGGTGGCTCCAACACCAATACACTCATAATTTTCATCTATAAAATTTAAAACACCAAGTTTCTCATCTGTTAAAAATGTCTCTTGCAAAAAGACAAAATCGTAGCCTAAAGATGTTAAATTCCTAATTGGATCAATATTTTTTCTCAGCGAGCAACAATTAAATGTACAAAGCTTTAAATTACAATCCATAATGATAAAAAGGAGTAAGAAATAAAACTAATTAGCAGCAGTATTATCAACAGGAGCTTGCCTTCTAGATCTATTGTAAAACTTGTCTACCACAATATCCTCTGGCCAGAGATCTGCATCAAACAACTTGTTTCTCTCTGAAAACTTAAGCGTTACTTTAAATGCCTTATGTTCACTTGTTTTTAT
>JAXIVD010000899.1:7500-20000 GCA_036785275.1 Cancer borealis | reverse complement strand
GGTCGTAACAGTGAATTATAAAATTCAATTATAACTTTTTCCGATTTATTTTCAGAGGCACATCCGATGAAGCCAACCAGTTCATTAGCAGCGTTTTTAACTACCTCTGAGAAATGCTGACCGAGCTTTAAATCCCTTGATATTATGAAACTCAGATCCTTCTCTTTTTTGATTGCAGAAACTTGTTGGACATTCAATAATTACTGGACACAATCGTTGTGACTTCCAATGGGAAAACTTTTAGCATATATCGAAGTTAAATTTGTAAATTCCATTTGCCATTCGAGGATCAATCTCAGATGAGTCGCGAAGCAGCACAGTTAACTGTCAAAGTTCAGCAAAAGTGGAGCAGACCAAGACCTTGCATCAACTGCCTCAAGGCCGTGCTCCTCCCTCCGTCATCCCTCCCTACCTTCTTCCTTACTTCCCTTGACATCATCACTTTCCTCTCCTCTGCCGTGACGTCACCGCCACACTACCGCCGCCACTATATAAGCAACCACAGCAGCAGAGCTGCCACCAGTCTCCGACACACCTCAGCCACAGACATGTCTCTCAAGGTAGTTCCTTCTGGCCTGCACACACTGCACCTAATAACAACCACACACTGCACCTAACACCACCCACATGCCACCCCTTCACGCCCACACACATCGCTTTCAACGTGCCCACACACCATCCCACCTGCAATCTCCATCAATGCCCTAAAACAAGTCTTCCAACCACACTCATCCCTCTTCCTCCACCAGCTCGTCCTCGTGTCCGCCCTCGTGGCCGTCACCCTCGCCGATCAACGTCCCTACAGGCCGCCCACATCCCCTGCCTCCTACTCCCCTCCTCGCCCCTCATACAGCGCCCCGGCACCGTCCTATGGTCCCGCCGAGCCCACCGTGAGTGCCAGTACTGCCAAGCCGCTCCCCTGCTAGTCATGATACCCTTCCTCCTCCCCTCCCCCATGCCCGCTAACCAAAGCTCTTCCTTCCCCAGGGGCCCGCCCAGTACAACTTCAACTGGCTCGTCAAGGACGACTATTCTGGCAACGACTTCGGCCACGACGAGACACGCAACGGTTACGACACCCAGGGATCCTACTACGTGCTGCTGCCCGACGGCCGCCTGCAGCGTGTTGCCTATACCGTGAATGGTGACTCAGGCTTCTTGGCCGAGGTGACCTACCAGGGCGAGGCCCAGTACCCACAACAGAACACTTACGGCTCCGCCCCGTCCTACAATGCACCTGCCCCGTCCTACAATGCACCTGCCCCGTCCTACCAGCAGCCCCGTCCGTCCTACGCATAATGCCGCCCCACATCCCGTGCTTTGTGATGACCAAGTCTTTCTATCTCTGTAAATAGGCAATTATTCCTACCTGCTTCCAAAGCCGCAATAAACTACAACGATAAAACAGATATTTATTCCCTATTCCATTCCACAGTCAACTTAACCCTTTACTGGGCCAGTTACATCCTCAACACAGCCCTTCATTATGTTTCATTCTTAAGTCCCTCACTGCCCATCCTCAACACAGCTCTTCATTCTATTCCATTCTTAAGTCCCTCACTGCCCATCCTCAACACAGCCCTTCATTCTATTCCATTCCTAAGTCCCTCACTGCCCATCCTCACCACAGCCCTTCATTCTATTCCATTCTTAAGTCCCTCACAGCTCATCCTCACCACAGCCCTTCATTCTATTCCATTACTAAGTCCCTCACTGCCCATCCTCACCACAGCCCTTCATTCTATTCCATGCTTAAGTCCCTCACTGCCCATCCTCACCACAGCCCTTCATTCTATCCCCGTTCCTCAATCCCTCACCCAACCATCAACCTCGCATCTTACCCAAAACACACCTGTGTTCCACCACACTACACGAAGCTTCGCCATCCAAGGCGGTTCTTCAAATGCACTACATAATATACTATGATGTGAGAGGCACAGGACAGTAGAGGCGAAGGATCTTCCCCACCCACTGCTCCCTCCAAAAGAGGCTGGCATTGGAGGGAGAAATAGAAAAACCAAACAGCATGAAAATGAATGTAACTAGATGGAATTTCTTTTATAGGAATGAGATGAAGGCTATCACTACTAATACTTATTTACAATACCATGTTGTGCCAGACTAAAACTAACACAGTCCAAAAAAGTTACATTTCCTAAATTTATCTTATGAACTTTGACAGTTAACTGTGCTGCTTCGCGACTCATCTGAGATTGATCCTCGAATGGCAAATGGAATTTACAAATTTAACTTCGATATATGCAAAAAGTTTTTCCATTGGAAGTCACAACGATTGTGTCCAGTAATTATTGAATGGCCAACGAATTTCTGCAATCAAAAAAGAGAAGGATCTGAGTTTCATAATATCAAGTGATTTAAAGCTCGGTCAGCATTTCTCAGAGGTAGTTAAAAAAGCTGCTAATGAACTTGTTGGCTTCATCGGATGTGCCTCTGAAAATAGATCAGAAAAAGTTATAATTGAACTTTATAATTCACTAGTACGACCGATTTCATATAGTGTGTACAGTTTTGATCACCAAAAAATACGAATAATGACAGAAAATCTAGAAAGAGTTTAACGAAGAATAACATAAATGATTCCCAGGATGAGAGACTTAGCCAATGAAGGAAGATTTAAAGGGTTAAATACCTATTGATCCGATCCAAACGGAGGATGCAGGTGATCCAGGAGAACTGTTTTAAATATTTGAAAAATTTGACATCAATGCAAAAATAAAAGAAACTTAACTTTCAATCAATCAAATATAAGACCAAACGGTTTCAAAATAATTGCTCATAATTTTTTGAGAAGTAATTTATGACAAATGAATCCAAATCTTTCTTAACGTGAGGAATTCTGTGCCTCACAATGTTGTTGATAGTATAACAATTACGACTTTAAACAATATATCACACAGGTACTTTGACTCCAATCCTAAATTGATATATTATTCGTTATCATAGTTTATTTAATAAATTTATGCGGATACATTTAGGAAATGTAACTTTTTTGGACTGTGTTAGTTTTAGTCTGGCACAACATGGTATTGTAAATAAGTATTAGTAGTGATAGTCTTCATCTCATTCCTATAAAAGAAATTCCATCTAGTTACATTCATTTTCATGCTGTTTGGTTTTTCTATTTCTCCCTCCAATGCCAGCCTCTTTTGGAGGAAGCAGTGGGTGGGGAAGATCCTTCGCCTCTACTGTCCTGTGCCTCTCACATCATAGTATATTATGTAGTGCATTTGAAGAACCGCCTTGCATAGCGAAGCTTCGTGTAGTGTGGTGGAACACATGTGCGTTTTGGGTAAGATGCGAAGTTGATGAAACATTTGAAACATTGGAAACATTTGAAACATTTTATTATCCCTAGTAAAACAAAACAAAAAAACAAGAAGAAATTGTTATATACAATGAATATAAAAGTAGGGAGCCCATCTAAAGCTTCAGCTTTTTGGGCAGTAGTGGAAACTATGTGCTGGATAAGGTGTTGTTATAGTATGTATAAGTATACTATTATAATAACCAAGCACAACTATGTATCTAGACTGAACATACAGACAAGAAAATAAGACAAAATATATATAATAATAATAATAATGATGATAATAATAGTAGTGTAGTAATGATAATAATAATAATAATAATGATAATAATAATAATAATAATGTTTGCTAAATATATCATATTAGTGAGATCTTCACCAGTGATATATAAGGTTGAATCATTTGCGAAAAGAATTGTTTTAAAGTTTGCAAATATATTACTTATATCATTTATATATAAAAGAAAAAGAATCGGACCCAGAACACTGCCCTGTGGCACACCATATTGAATGGATAGTGGCGGTGATATAGTGCTTTGAAACTTTGTTGATTGGGACCTGTGAGATAAATAGTCTTGGAACCAGTCATGAATAATGGTTGGGTGAAGGACTGAGGAACGGGGATAGAATGAAGGGCTGTGGTGAGGATGGGCATTGATGGACTTAGGAATGGAATAGAATAAAGGGCTGTGGTGAGGATGGGTAGTGAGAGACTTAGGAATGAGATAGAATGAAGGGCTGTGTTGAGGATGGACAGTGAGGGACTTAGGAATGGAATAGAATGAAGGGCTGTGTTGAGGATGGGCAGTGAAGGACTTAGGGATGGAATAGAATGAAGGGCTGTGTTGAGGATGTAACTGGCCCAGTAAAGGGTTAAGTTGACTGTGGAATGGAATAGGGAATAAATATCTGTTTTATCGTTGTAGTTTATTGCGGCTTTGGAAGCAGGTAGGAATAATTGCCTATTTACAGAGATAGAAAGACTTGGTCATAACAAAGCACGGGATGTGGGGTGGCATTATGCGTAGGACGGACGGGGATGCTGGTAGGACGGGGCAGGTGCATTGTAGGACGGAGCGGAGCCGTAAGTGTTCTGTTGTGGGTACTGGGCCTCACCCTCGTAGGTCACCTCGGCCAAGAAGCCTGAGTCACCGTTGACGGTGTAGGCAACACGCTGCAGGCGGCCGTCGGGCAGCAGCACGTAGTAGGATCCCTGGGTGTCGTAACCGTTGCGTGTCTCGTCGTGGCCGAAGTCGTTGCCGGAATAGTCGTCCTTGACGAGCCAGTTGAAGTTGTACTGGGCGGGCCCCTGGGGAAGGAAGAGCTTTGGTTAGCGGGTATGGGGGAGGGGAGGAGGAAGGGTGTCATGACTAGCAGGGGAGCGGCTTGGCAGTACTGGCACTCACGGTGGGCTCGGCGGGACCGTAGGTCGGTGCCGGGGCGCTGTAGGAGGGGCGAGGAGGGGAGTAGGAGGCAGGGGATGTGGGCGGCCTGTAGGGACGTTGATCGGCGAGGGTGATGGCCACAAAGGCGGACACGAGGACGAGCTGGTGGAGGAAGAGGGATGAGTGTGGTTGGAAGACTTGTTTTAGGGCATTGTTGGAGATTGCAGGTGGGATGGTGTGTGAGCACGTTGAAAGCGATGTGTGTGGGCGTGAAGGGGTGGCATGTGGGTGGTGTTAGGTGCAGTGTGTGGTTGTTATTAGGTGCAGTGTGTGCAGGCCAGGAGGGAGTACCTTGAGGGACATGTCTGTGGCTGAGGTGTGTCGGTGACTGGTGGCAGCTCTGCCGCTTTGGCTGTTTATATAGTGGCGGCGGTAGTGTGGCGGTGACGTCTCGGTAGAAGAGAGGAAAGTGATGATGTCAAGGGAAGTAAGGAGGAAGGTAGGGAGGGGAGACGGAGGGAGGAGCACGGCCTTGAGGCAGTTGATGCAAGGTCTTGGTCTGCTCCACTTTTGCTGAACTCTGACAGCTAACTTCATGACTTATCTGAGGATGGCTGCTCCTCCTCCTCCTTTTCCTCTACAGAAGATTCAGCTTTTCAAAACTTTGTATGAAGATTTACAATTATTTTTTATAACTATTTACCCAAAGAATTTTCCGTGGTTCAGTGCAATACAAGTAACACTAAAATTCAAACTTAATCACCATCTGATCCAGTAAGGCGATGTGAACCCAGCGTCCTGATAGCTTTTGGACCGTGATGTTTCTGACCTGTTTCTGACTATTTGTGACCTATTTCTGAATGTTTTTGACTGTTTCTGACTGTTTATAATCTGTTTCTGACTGTTTCTGACTGTTTCTGACCTGTTTTCTGACTATTTCTGACTGTTTTTGACTTTTTCTGACTGTCTGTAATCTATTTTTGATTGGTTCTGTCCTGTCTGACTGTTTCTGACCTATTTTTGTTTTTTTCTGATTGTTTCTGACTGTTTCTGACTGTTCATAACATGTTTCTGACTGCATTCACCTCTGATTTCGTTTGCTTTTGTAAGTAAATACATTGTAAGTAAAAATACATTGGGATTTTAGGATCTGTGATGTTTGTTTTTAAGTAACTATGTTTGTGTATCTTTATGTGTCTTCTCTCTCTCTCTCTCTCTCTCTCTCTCTCTCTCTCTCTCTCTCTCTCTCTCTCTCTCTCTCTCTCTCTCTCTCTCTCTCTCTCTCTCTCTCTCTCTCTCTCTCTCTCTCTCTCTCTCTCTCTCTCTCTCTCTGTTATTAATACTTCAACAATTGTTTACATTCCTAGAAAACCACACTTGCTTTACGTAACACACACACACACACACACACACACACACACACACACACACACACACACACACACACACACACACACACACACACACACACACACACATACAAACACACACACACACACACACACACACACACACACACACAAACACACACACACACACACACACACACGGAAGAGGTGCACACCGTAACGTGAAGTGCTAATGATGTGGCTGACTGACTCTTCCTAATTGATGCTCTGCCTTCTACCCCACCCACTCACCCACGCATCCACACACACACACACACGCACACGAACACGCACACACGCACCCACACACACACACACACACACACACACACACACACACACACACACACACACACACACACACACACACACACACACACATACATACACACACGGGAGGCCTTGTGCTCGCTGATGTGAACGAACAACAGAAGAGATGAGAGAGAGAGAGAGAGAGAGAGAGAGAGAGAGAGAGAGAGAGAGAGAGAGAGAGAGAGAGAGAGAGAGAGAGAGAGAGAGAGAGAGAGAGAGAATACCGTTACAATTGCATAAAAGCTTGAAAAGACTCCACTGTCAATGCAAGACATGAGCCAAACCAACATGACGAAAATAATGCAGGTTTTCAGCAGCAATCATCCAAATTTCCCTCGTTATGTGGACTTGGATATAATGGATGATGGTGGATGGATGAACGTGGATGATGGGTGTGGCAGTGACCTAAGGGAAGGTAAGACCGGGAGGAAGAGTTGTCTGAAACACCTTCCTTCCCTTCAACACATCACTATTCAGCGCGACACATTCTGGGGATGCCTTTAGAGTGCGTGACTGCGTGTTACATACCTTGTCTGCTGAACCTAAAACCTTGCTGATTGGAGGGCGGGGTGGTGGGTGGATGGGTGGGTGGTGGGTGGTTGGGTGGTTGGGTGGGGAGGTGTTGCGTCAGTGTGGGGGGAGGTACGGTGGGTGATGGGAAGCAGGGACGTGACCGGCGTGTATAATGAGGAGGAGGAGGAGGAGGAGGAGGAGGAGGAGGAGGAGGAGGAGGAGGAGGAGGAGGAGGAGGAGGAGGAGGAGGAGGAGATTTGTATTGCAGGGAGGGGCGAGGGAAGAGCGGTTGATGCATGACATTGGGAAGGAAAGTTTGTTGAACGCATTACAACAAACAGGAAACATTTGTTGTAACTGAAGGATAAAGGGATTGAAAGAATGGCGGTATTTCGTGCTAGTGAAGAATAATATGAATATACGTAATAGAAAAAAGAAAGGTTAAAGCGAAAGGAGTAAAGCATGAAGATAGAATGAAGGAAAGAAAAGTAGACATCAAAATTGACTAGTCTTTTCTTCATTCCTCCGTACACATAGAAGGTCCTACTGCTCTGTGCATCACATGTAGACGAAATTATACCTTAAGCAACAACGTCTGTAATTTATCCAACAAAACTCAGCTGAACTTTCCCTGGCGTCCCTTCCCTCACGCTCGCAGCTCCACAGTTCTATCTAGAGTAGCGTGCCACCACCACTCCCCTACAACCCACCTGCCTCCCCTTCAGCCTATACTGTCTGTCATCCCTTCACTAGTACATTTTAACTACCTTACTCTGTTACTCCATCTGCCTATGACTTGAGTTCCCGTAAAATGCACCTCAGGATTGAATTAAACAAGCTTACTTTTGGTTAAATTTTGGAATACTGTGATTTGAAGGTCATATATATTTTCTTTTCGTGTCAAAACGTAACACACAAGTAGCAGTTTATAGGTTCCGTCACGTCATTCGGGTTTTCAAGGCGACTAATAAGTTTGCTCTAGTAACGGTGAAAGGAACGTATAAGCAGGGCGGTGAGGCAGGGATGGAAGAGTCCCGCTCCGCCCCCGCCTGCACTGAGGCTGACATCATGTGTAGCTTGTTGGTCCGCGCGGGAAAGTAACGTCGTGTCAGCTGATGGTTTTGTGTCTTGCTTGATATATAATTTGGCGGGAAAGCAGAGCGTGACTTTTGCTTTCAGGACGATTAAAAAATGTTGTCCCTTTTGTGGATAAAGAATGCACGAGTGAACGGACCGAGGGAACCAGCACAGAGAGAGAGAGAGAGAGAGAGAGAGAGAGAGAGAGAGAGAGAGAGAGAGAGAGAGAGAGAGAGAGAGAGAGAGAGAGAGAGAGAGAGAGAATTGTTAAGAAAATATTGCTTACCTAAGAATAGTAACAAGGGCAAATGTTACGCCACTCGTCTTCATTTATTCATCATGTAAGTACGCCAAGTGTCGCCCGCGGCCAAGGCTGTCGCTCAGGAGGACGTTCACGTACAGTCAGAAGAAGCGACGACACGTGTGCGAATATTTCATTTTTTTATCTCCTCTTCATTCCCACAAATAATATGGATTTCAATTTATATAACTGTGTAGTAAGTATTAAATGTTATTCAATCCTATCACCACTATACTGTTGTTTGTTTTGTATTGGAAATGTACATCTGTTCTGCTAGTACGATCCAGGGTCACGGCAATTCCTTGGTGAGAGGGTAAAAGCTCTCTCGTTAACCCTAGCATAACTCTTCTCGCAACTCCAACAACGTATTAAATAATCTGTATGAGTGTTTGTCCACACGTCTGTATGTCTTTGATTATTGTTGTTTGTTTGTTTGTCTGTCTGTCTTTTTGTGTGTATGTCTGTGTCTGTGTGTCTGTCTTGCTAGGCTGGTGATGCTTGGCAGGTGTATGTGGAAGTGAGTGGACTTGGAGTTGATCTTGGCATCAAATCTCGCTAAGACTCTGTTTATGGGTGAGGGTGGATGCATTATGCTGGCGTTCATAGGAGGGTGGCGTGATGCTGCGGTAAACTCGGTAGAGACGTGTTGGAGTGAGAAGCAGTGTAGCAATGCGTGTAGGTGGTGGAGTGTGTATGACGGATTGTCTTGTGTTTGGGATGTATTACGGGCAAAAGGAAGAAAGGGCTGTGTTGAGCATGGCAGTGACGGGCTGGGGATTGACAGGGTAAGGAAGGGATGTGCTAAGGATGGACGGTGAGGAGCTGTGGAATGAAATAGGGAATAATTATCTGTTTTATCGTTGTAGTTTATTGCGGCTTTGGAAGCAGGTAGGAATAATTGCCTATTTACAGAGATAGAAAGACTTGATCACAAAGCACGGGATGTGGGGCGGCATTATGCGTAGGACGGACGGGCCTGCTGGTAGGATGGGGCAGGTGCATTGTAGGACGGAGCGGAGCCGTAAGTGTTCTGTTGTGGGTACTGGGCCTCGCCCTGGTAGTTGACCTGAGCCACGAAGCCTCAGTCACCGTTGACGGTGTGTGTGTGTGTGTGTGTGTGTGTGTGTGTGTGTGTGTGTGTGTGTGTGTGCGTGTGTGTGTGTGTGTGTGTGTGTGTGTGTGTGTGTGCGTGTGTGTGTGATTATCACCACCACCATTGTGTCAGCTACAGAAGGAGTATCATAGAATAGATTGCAAAAATATATTTATTTAAGTCTCATTGCTTGGTGGAGTTTGCTGTCATTGGCAAAGTCAGAATAAAAGTATCGAGGATGAGTTCGTTTAAGCGTAGGTGGGCTGTGGCTCCTGGTAAGTGGGCTGGGGCCTGTAGGATGGGGTCGGGGCGGGGCCGTAGCTCTGCTGTTGGGGGTACTGGGCCTCACCCTCGTAGGTCACCTCGGCCAAGAAGCCTGAGTCACCGTTGACGGTGTAGGCAACACGCTGCAGGCGGCCGTCGGGCAGCAGCACGTAGTAGGATCCCTGGGTGTCGTAACCGTTGCGTGTCTCGTCGTGGCCGAAGTCGTTGCCGGAATAGTCGTCCTTGACAGCCCAGTTGAAGTTGTACTGGGCGGGTCCCTGGGGAAGGAAGAGCTTTGGTTAGCGGGCATGGGGGAGGGGAGGAGGAAGGGTGTCATGACTAGCAGGGGAGCGGCTTGGCAGTACTGGCACTCACGGTGGGCTCAGCGGGACCGTAGGACGGTGCCGGGGCGCTGTAGGAGGAGCGAGGAGGGGAGTAGGAGGCAGGGGATGTGGGCGGCCTGTAGGGACGTTGATCGGCGAGGGTGACGGCCACGAGGGCGGACACGAGGACGAGCTGGTGGAGGAAGAGAGATGAGTGTGGTTGGAAGACTTGTTTTAGGGCATTGTTGGAGATTGCAGGTGGGATGGTGTGTGGGCACGTTGAAAGCGATGTGTGTGGGCGTGAAGGGATGGCATGTGGGTGGTGTTAGGTGAAGTGTGTGGTTGTTATTAGGTGCAGTGTGTGCAGGCTAGGAGGAAGTACCTTGAGAGACATGTCTGTGGCTGAGGTGTGTCTGTGACTGGTGGCAGCTCTGCCGCTGTAGCTGCTTATATAGTGGCTGCGGTAGTGTGGCGGTGACGTCACGGTAGAGGAGAGGAAAGTGATGATGTCAAGGGAAGTAAGGAGGAAGGTAGGGAGGGAAGACGGAGGGAGGAGCACGGCCTTGAGGCAGTTGATGCAAGGTCTTGGTCTGCTCCAATTTTGCTGAACTTTGACAGTTAACTGTGCTGCTTCGCGACTCATCTGAGATTGATCCTCGAATGGCAAATGGAATTTACAAATTTAACTTCGATATATGCAAAAAGGTTTTCCATTGGAAGTCACAACGATTGTGTCCAGTAATTATTGAATGTCCAACGAGTTTCTGCAATCAAAAAAGAGAAGGATCTCGGTTTCATAATATCAAGTAATTTAAAGCTCAGTCAGCATTTCTCAGAGGTAGTTAAAAAAGCTGCTAATGAACTGGTTGGCTTCATCGGATGTGCCTCTGAAAATAAATCAGAAAAAGTTATAATTGAACTTTATAATTCACTAGTACGACCGATTTCATATAGTGTGTACAGTTTTGATCACCAAAAAATACGAATAATGACAGAAAATCTAGAAAGAGTTTAACGAAGAATAACATAAATGATTCCCAGGATGAGAGACTTAGCCAATGAAGGAAGATTTAAAGGGTTAAATACCTATTGATCCGATCCAAACGGAGGATGCAGGTGATCCAGGAGAACTGTTTTAAATATTTGAAAAATTTGACATCAATGCAAAAATAAAAGAAACTTAACTTTCAATCAATCAAATATAAGACCAAACGGTTTCAAAATAATTGCTCATAATTTTTTGAGAAGTAATTTATGACAAATGAATCCAAATCTTTCTTGACGTGAGGAATTATGTGCCTCACAATGTTGTTGATAGTATAACAATTACGACTTTAAACAATATATCACACAGGTACTTTGACTCCAATCCTAAATTGATATATTATTCGTTATCATAGTTTATTTAATAAATTTATGCGGATAAATTTATGAAATGTAACATTTTTGCAGTGTGTTGCTTTTAGTCTGGCACAACATGGTATTGTAAATAAGTATTAGTAGTGATAGACCTCATCTCATTCCTATAAAATAAATTCCAATCTAGTTACATTCTTTTTCATGCTTTTTCTACTTCTTCCTCAAATGCCAACCTTTTCTGGAGGGAGCAGTGGGTGGGGAGGATCCTTCGCCTCTACTGTCCTGTGCCTCTCACATCATAGTATATTATGTAGTGTATTTGAAGAACCGCCTTGGATAGCGAAGCTTCGTGTAGTGTGGTGGAACACAGGTGTGTTTTGGGTAAGATGCGAGGTTGATGGTTGGGTGAAGGACTGAGGAACGGGGATAGAATGAAGGGCTGTAGTGAGGATGGGTAGTGAGGGACTTAAGAATGGAATAGAATGAAGGGCTGTGTTGAGGATGGGCAGTGAGGGACTTAATAATGGAATAGAATGAAGGGCTGTGTTCTGGATGGACATTGAGGGACTTAAGAATGGAATATAATGAAGGGCTGTGATGAGGATGGGCAGTGAGGGAGTTAGGAATGGAATATAATGAAGGGCTGTGTTGAGGATGGGCAGTGAGGGACTTAGGAATGGAATCGAATGAAGGGCTGTGTTGAGGATGGCCAGGAAGGGACTTAAGAATGGAATAGAATGAAGGGCTGTGTTGAGGATGGGCAGTGAGGGACTTAGGAATGGAATAGAATGAAGGGCTGTGGTGAGGATGGACAGTGAGGGACTTAGGAATGGAATAGAATGAAGGGCTGTGTTGAGGATGGGCAGTGAGGGACTTAAGAATGGAATAGAATGAAGGGCTGTGGTGAGGATGGACAGTGAGGGATTTAGGAATTGAATAGAATGAAGGGCTGTGTTGAGGATGGGCAGTGAGGGACTTAAGAATGGAATAGAATGAAGGGCTGCGTTGAGGATGGGCAGTGAGGGACTTAAGAATGGAATAGAATGAAGAGCTGTGTTGAGGATGGGCAGTGAGGGACTTAAGAATGAAACATAATGAAGGGCTGTGTTGAGGATGTAACTGGCCCAGTAAAGGGTTAAGTTGACTGTGGAATGGAA
>JAXIVD010000899.1:0-5000 GCA_036785275.1 Cancer borealis | reverse complement strand
AGTAAAGCTTTTGATAGAGTTGATCATTTCTTACTTTGCAAAAAAATGTTAAGGAGCTCCATTCCTGTGGATGTTGTATTACTGATTTTGCACTACCTGAGAAACCAGCAAGCTAATGTTAATTGGAAGAACTCCACAAGTAATTCTAGTTTTATTGAAAAAGGTGCGAGACAGGGTGGCATTATATCTCCTTTCTTATTCAATCTTTATTTGAATGATATTATTGATGAAATATCAGATATTAATTTTGGATGTTGTTTTGGCTTCTCAAGATGTAACATAATAGCTTACGCTGATGACTTGGTGTTACTTGCAGAAACACCAGCTCAGATGATTATATTGTTTGATAAACTTACTACATGTATTGATAAACATTTTTTGAAAATTAATAAGGATAAAACAAAGTGTGTTATATTTAGTAATAAGATGGATGAATTAACTGAGAACATTGAGTTAAATGGGCAAAGGTTACAGGTGGTCAAGGTTATAAAGTATCTGGGTCACAAAGTTACTTTTAATTTCAAAGACACTGAAGATATTGCTTTTAGACTTCAAAATTTTTATGCTTCATCTAATAGTATTTTTAGGGACTTTGCATTTGTTGATAAACAAACTCTTTTATTTCTTTTTAAGTCATTTTGCCTTCCTGATAATGGGATTCCTTTATGGAACCATCACACTGTTTGTAATTCAAAAATATTTAAAACACTTGATATAGCATTCAGTAAGGCACTAAAAAGAATCTGTGGTGTTCCTGTATTTGCAAGTAACCATATCACGGCAGCCCGGTGTGACCAGTTGTTATTTAAGCATCACGCAGCCTTTGTACAAGCCAGATATTGTAAAAGATTATTAAGGTCATGTCATCCTATTCTAAGGCTAAATGTTCCTCACATTAAGGATGGACTTGCAATGTTATATCTTTTTAACTATTTCAAAAATGAATATAATGTAAATGTTTTTCAGGAAAGTTTAGATATTATAAAATCAAGAATACGTTTCATACAGAATCATGAAAGAAGAAGGTCTCCTTGTTTATATTATGGATTTTAGTCTACTTTTTAAGTGATTTTTTTTTCATGTACATAATTTAACTATTTTAATAATTCTCATATTTCTTAATGTCTTACGTTGTATATTTTAGTATTTTTATCTTAATCATTGTCATACCGTTTAGAGTGTTGTTCACACTTTAATAACACTTTATTTTATTTTTTTTGTCACTATATGCAATGCGACAATGTATACTCGCTATTGTGAAATAAAGGAAGAAAGAAAGAAGAAAGACTACTACTACTACTACTACTTCTACTACTACTACTACTACTACTACTACTACTACTACTACTACTACTACTACTACTTCTTATACTGTAACACTACTACACATGTTATTGTTACAAGGTCAACAGACAACATTCGCTGCAGAGACACTTGAAACTTTTGTCTATCACGCAGATATGACGCAATGGTTACAGCACTTCACGCAAAATAACATAACTTAACTTACTTCCCGTTTCCATCACACCCAAAGACATTACAGTAAATTTATAGTTCGTATAGTCCAATTTTTCCGTTTTCATCGTAGCAAGTGAAAGTTTGAGGGGGAGCATCACTATGTTTTTGTATGTGGTGTTTGAAGGTGATAGACTAGAGAGTGTTGACATGTGGATCCTGTACCTGCTTCTGTGTCAGACGATGCTATTCTGTTTTTTTTTCTTCTTTTTCTTTTCTTAGTCTTGTTTTATTTTTTTCTTGTTGTTTTATTTGCTGTCCTTAATTATTTTCATTTAGTTTTTCTTCTTTTATTACTACTACTACTACTACTACTACTACTACTACTACTACTACTACTACTACTACTACTACTACTATTATTACTACTACTACTACTACTACTACTACTACTACTACTACTACTACTACTACTACTACTACTACTACTACTACTACTACTACCACTACTACTACCACTACTACTACTACTACTACTACTACTACTACTACTACTACTACTACTACTATTACTATTACTACTACTACTACTACTACTACTACTACTACTACTACTACTACTACTACTATTACTACTACTACTACTACTACTACTACTACTACTACTACTACTACTACTACTACTACTACCACTACTACTACCACTACTACTACTACTACTACTACTACTACTACTACTACTACTACTACTACTGCTGCTGGACACAAGACGGGTAGGACGTGTCCTGCTTTGTCTCCGTTCAGCTGCCTTGTTTTAATGGGCCCCTGTATCATCTGGCCCCTGATTCCATGTAGTGTTCAAGTGCTGTATTATACACATCAAGATTACATAGTGCAAGTAGTTACCTTCTGCAGAAAGTTCACACAAATGGAATAAATCAAGTGTGTGTGATGGTGAGCCAGTGACACAGTCTTGGACTTGACAAGTAAACAACCAATATGGAGGACGAACAGTTTGTGGTGAACAGTCTGCTATGTTTTCTTAACTCCGGAAAGGATGATTATCCATATGAGACTTTATTTGATGTTATCCATTCCTTTTATTGTTTTGAAGTAGTTAAGAAAGGGAAGGAAATATTATGTGGAATTTTAAATGATGATGTTTCTTGGAGGAGAGACCCTGATAAGAAGCGTAAGGAAGTGAAGGATCTACTGGAGCTTCATGAACGAGTGAAACAGTCGAACCAGACTGTCAAGTTTGTGACAGACTCTCATAAAAGGATGCCGCCCTTAGGTCTTGAGAAGCTTGGTTCCCTCCTTGCCAACCTTACTGAAGATACATCCAGGATTAATGACGTTTTACCGAAGATTCTTGACATTAAAACAGAGGTGATTAATACAGCTGACACTGTGCGACAAATGATGGCTGATTTAGTTGACTTAAAAACCAAGTTCATGAGTGCTGTATCAGGAATCAATGACGCATCAAAAGGCATAAATGACTTAAATGTTCTTGAGGATCTAACATCTCTTCGCTACAGTGCTTCTCAGTCAGCTTCAACACGAAGAAAAGTTAACAGCACAACCTATGCCTCTAAAGTAAGTTCATCGCAGTGCAAGGTAATTAATAATGGGAGTAACGCTTCGAATCAGAGTGATCAACGTAGGAGTGCTGAAGTGCTTCATGAAGCCGCCGAGTCTGGCGATAAGAAGCGAGTTGAAGCAACTGCGGCTGGGACTGCATCAGGGAGTGAGACTGAAACGAGGCATGATTCACTTCAGACTCCTAGGCTCAATGAAGATATCGGTACTATACCGAAGCGTAGTGGTCTTACGATGTCAACAAGGATCTCACCTGCTAACACTAACTCAAATGGATGGACTTTAGTGGATCGGAGGAGAATGAGGAATGATAACAACAGAGGGAATAAAGTTACTGGTGCTCATCGGAGCAACACTTCATCATTCAAGGCAGCACCGAGATTAATTGATGTGTTTGTTGGGAGAGTAGACAATAGTGTGACTGAAGAGGTTTTAAAGGAATATATTATGGATACTTTTGGCATATCAATGGTTTTAGTAAATAATTTGATTATAAAAACAAGTGAACATAAGGCATTTAAAGTAACGCTTAAGTTTTCAGAGAGAAACAAGTTGTTTGATGCAGATCTCTGGCCAGAGGATATTGTGGTAGACAAGTTTTACAATAGATCTAGAAGGCAAGCTCCTGTTGATAATACTGCTGCTAATTAGTTTTATTTCTTACTCCTTTTTATCATTATGGATTGTAATTTAAAGCTTTGTACATTTAATTGTTGCTCGCTGAGAAAAAATATTGATCCAATTAGGAATTTAACATCTTTAGGCTACGATTTTGTCTTTTTGCAAGAGACATTTTTAACAGATGAGAAACTTGGTGTTTTAAATTTTATAGATGAAAATTATGAGTGTATTGGTGTTGGAGCCACCTTCTCTGACAAGGTATTGACTAGTTCAGGAGGCAGACCAGAAGGAGGTTTGGCTATACTATGGAGGAAAAGTTTATCTCTGAAAATTAATAAAGTAGTTTTAGAAAAGAATTTTATAGTTTTTAATTGTAATATTTTTGGTTATAATGTTGTTTTTATTAATGTGTATCTGAATAGCATTAATTGGGAGGCTACTACGTTGAACAATTACTTGGAATCTTTGTCAAACTTTGAATATTTCTTTGAAAATCAGGAGTATGACTGTGTATATTTGATTGGAGATTTTAATGCAGACCCTTTTTATGGTAGAGCATGGCAATATCTTTCAGAATTTATGAGGAAAAATGACCTTAAGTGCTTTGATGTTAATGAGTTAGATGATAATTGCTTTACTTTTGTTGGATATGGTAACTCTGTAGCTAAATGGCTTGATCATGTTGTCGGTACAGTACATGATGGTATAAATTTTTATGCTTCATCTAATAGTATTTTTAGGGACTTTGCATTTGTTGATAAACAAACTCTTTTATTTCTTTTTAAGTCATTTTGCCTTCCTGATTATGGGATTCCTTTATGGAACCATCACACTGTTTGTAATTCAAAAATATTTAAAACACTTGATATAGCATTCAGTAAGGCACTAAAAAGAATCTGTGGTGTTCCTGTATTTGCAAGTAACCATATCACGGCAGCCCGGTGTGACCAGTTGTTATTTAAGCATCACGCAGCCTTTGTACAAGCCAGATATTGTAAAAGATTATTAAGGTCATGTCATCCTATTCTAAGGCTAAATGTTCCTCACATTAAGGATGGACTTGCAATGTTATATCTTTTTAACTATTTCAAAAATTAATATAATGTAAATGTTTTTCAGGAAAGTTTAGATATTATAAAATCAAGAATACGTTTCATACAGAATCATGAAAGAAGAAGGTCTCCTTGTTTATATTATGGATTTTAGTCTACTTTTTAAGTGATTTTTTTTTTCATGTACATAATTTAACTATTTTAATAATTCTCATATTTCTTAATGTCTTACGTTGTATATTTTAGTATTTTTATCTTAATCATTGTCAT